>VUQK01013369.1:18590-34240 GCA_015106715.1 Bujurquina vittata | reverse complement strand
TTTGGGGGGGGGGTCTGCAATAGAGCTCTATCACTTGCAGTTTAATTTTTATCCCCCTGGACTGATAAAGTTATTCGGGCTCTCACAGTCTGAACAGATTGCAGTATACAGACCATACTCAGCAGCACACCAACTGATGCAATGCTCTTTTTCTGAATAAATGATCTTACAGGCTACTTTATTTTCAATCTGGGCAATAGAATATAGATCCCCTCCGAGAGGGAGAAAAAAAAAATCCCGCCTTCTAAAGCTCATCAACACTCTTCTCCAGCTCTCACCCTCTTCCTATGCATCTCTCACATCTAACTTTTTCTCCCCATTTCCTCTCCATCTCCACTGTTCTTTACTCCATCTTTCCTTTCCCAGAAATCAACAAGCTCAGCCTCCTCTGAGGCTTCAGAAACCTGCCAGTCTGTCAGCGAGTGCAACTCTCCTACAGCGGTTAGTAATGCATGCATCTCTTACCAGTGTACTTGCTTTGCTGGACACACACACACACCAGCAGAAAGACACACTCGCACACTGATGTGCTGTGCATTTCAATAATTTTTTATCTATAGCTTAAAGAGGCCCGCGGGCCTTTTATGACAGCCGCTGTTAGGTATAACGTGGCCTACTCACAGATGTTGAGTACTCAGACCTGTCTGTCCATTCCGCAGTTTGGCTCATGCTCATCCTTCGGTACCTTCCGCCCTGCTTTCTCACACACTGGCACCATCAGGCCTCTATCTGTCATACTTCCTGCATCCCCCACATTTAACCACTCCCCTGGATCCAACACTCCCTCACCCACATCAAAGGTTCCTACCTGGAAGGTTTGTTTTTATTTGCAATTTTGGTTTTTGGGTTCTCTCTTTTGAGACTTTGTTGCTTCTTTGCTTCTTGTGTTTTGTTGAAGTATTCTCTGTATTCTCTAGATTAACCTCACAATCACTGTATTGCTGTGACTCATCAAGCTTAGTTTTCTAATGTTGCCATATAAAGATGTGCTAAACTGAGATGGCTCTTTTTATTTAACAACACTGACACACCCTGCTGTATTATGCGCATATCTACCATGCATCTAACCAGTTTATGAGCCAAATCAGCAGCTTCTGTGTTTAACTGACCGTACAACTTTTGGATGGTGAAACATTGGAGATGCACAGTTGGAAGATGGTCTCATTATTCAGTCTGCTGTTGCAGGACTGGGCCAAATCGAATTCTTGCGAACCGTCTTTGGCCAGCACCCCACAGCGTAGGAGGGAGTCTGTGGATAAGATGAGAGAACTGGAGGCTCCGCCCAGTCCACAGGGGTATTCTGGAATGCAAGCCGATGATCCACACAGAGTGAGAAGTGGCCCAGGAACCATTATAACCAAGGTAAAAAGTCCTCAGGGAGTAAAAATATAAATGCCAGTATATCAATTTGTATGCTGTAGAGATTGCAGTGTGATGGAAATGGAAATGTATGCTAATCTTTATGTATTTTCTGCCTGTCTGTATCCATATATATGTGTGTGCTTAAGCATGGTGAGCCCCTCTCTCCAGCAGCCAGTACTCTAGCCATGGTTCTAACCAGAGGCTTGAGCATGGAGCAGCAAAAGAGCAGCAGAGACTCTCTGCAGTACTCCAGTGGCTATAGCACCCAGACCAACACCCCCTCCTGCTCTGAGGACACGATACCCTCTCAAGGTAAAACTCATCCCTAAAGAACTACACGCTCCTTCATGATTAAAAACACAGCGTCCATGTACAGCAAATGATTTATGACTTTCCTTGTTTGGTTTCCATTCCCGTTTTAATGGAAACCTTTGGACTTGTGTGATTTGAATAAAGCAGTATGAGTTACCTCAAACTCCAGTTTGATTACTGTAAATGATTATGTAATGAAGCAGCTGCTAATTAACCTTTCAAAACAACTGCGGTTAGAATTTTTATTACTCAGTGTTGAAAAATCACATTTTCATGACTTGCTGTCACTTCTAGGTTCTGATTATGAGTGCTACTCACTTAATGGGGATGCTGACAGTGAAGGGCAGGCAGACTTTGACAAATCCTCCACCATCCCACGCCACAGTAACATTGCTCAGAGCTACCGCCGCATGATCCAAACAAAGAGACCTGCAAGTACAGCAGGGCTGCCTGCAGGTAAGACTGTGCAAGGAACTCTAAACGGTGCTGGGGGAAGTGGCTCTGGAGCCATTGCTTCAGGGACCGCCACTATACGCAGGACGCCATCCTCCAAAACTGGTGTGAGACGCACGCCATCTACATCTGGTCCCATTCCCATCCGGCCTCCCATCGTGCCAGTTAAAACCCCAACAGTGCCAGACTCTCCGGGTTATGCTAGCCCGTCTCATCATCCTTCAGGCAGTGAGGAATTTCTGTATGGTGATGACCTATCAGCTAGTGACAATATGAGGGCTCCTCCAAAGCGGATGAGCCTTCCTGGCACAGCTTGGGGCTGTGGCGGAGGAGGAGGAGGGGCGGACAGGACTGTTTACGAACAGCAGGCTTCCGGAATGGCCACTCATGGTGTTGAGGAGGACCCTATGCTTGCTGCCAACCGCCACAGCCTGGTGGAGAAGATAGGAGAGCTGGCAGCCAGCGCCCACGCCCTCGGTGAGGGTCAGTTCCCCTTCTCTAGCTCAATGCCAGGGGATCCCACTCAGTGTGTGCCCCAGGGGTTGTCTTCTGTCACCCAGGAGGACGTCGATATGCTGGTATCTATACGCCGGGGGGTCAAGCTCCGCAAGACAGTAACAGATGACAGGTCTGGTCCTAGGATCCTTCGGTAGTTGGGGGGACAACCTGAAGGCCTGCAGTGAAGTACATTGCCGCTTATGCAATACAGGTAGTTAACAGAGAGGCTGAAATGTGGTGAATAAAGGGCAGTCAGAGTAATGAGTGATCATGGACAGTGTCAATTCATTTAATGTTATGTATGAATTGCGTACAGACAAAGTAATCCATATTTTTTGGTTTTTATTCTTACTTTTTGTTTTGTTTTGGTGGCTGTGGTTTCTCCTCCCTGTGTGACAACCTGATTCAGCCCAGACCCTATTAAACCCAGTCGCTGAATGCCCTGTGTCTTGGTTCTTGGCTTATGTTTATTATTATATTGTACATTTCTCAATTAACACATCCCTAGCCCGTGGAGAGTGACGGGTGCAGTGCTCTGTGAGCCTGTCTGTATGTTGTGTCATTGTTACTGTACTGTACCCTCTTACTGTTCTGTTTGATAAGTTGAGCAGCAGCTGTTGTAAGTCATGTAAAAATAGAAGCATTATGGCAGGTTTTTTTTATTGCTGTACTGTACTGTCAATATATTCTGCAATTAAACAGGCTTTTTACTGTTAAAGGACTTCATTGCTTTGTGTCAGAATAATATTTTGATATTTGCAAGCACTGCAAATAATCCAACAACATAAATTAGCTGCTGTGTATGTGTAAAAGATATATATAAATGGCTTCAGCTATTTCCCCAAGCTTTTTGGAGTTTGTTGCTTCATAGCTTTACCCACTTTTTAAAAGGTTTAATTTTATTACAAGTATATCTCCAAAGGATCTTACTTTAGATTCTAATCCAGTCAGTATATATATTTTCAATTTTCACAGTCTATAATGATGATGTGTGGTTTCTTCCTCCTCAGCTTATTTTTTTAAGTGTCATGATTTTTTCCTCCTAATTTTACACTTACTTTGCTCACAGTCACTGAGTGGAGGACTGCTGACCACATTGCAGCGCTCTGAAAACACAGATGGGGGCGCCTTAGGCCCTTCACTGTGACTGAGCATACTGTGGGGCTTCAAAATGAGCAGTAATGCGGGATATCAGTTAACATTACTGCCTCAGTGAAGATGTTTGGCTGGCTGAAATGATGAATAGTTCCAGGGATGAAGAACAAACAAGCAAGGAAAGGATGATTTACAGCATCCAAGGCGAAAAGCATTCATATTCAACCAACAAAATATAATATAACTGCGCTTTTTGACTTCGCATGAGCGGAAAAAGACTCATAAGCCATTTAGACAGTCACCTTTAGGCCAACGCACATATACACTTAACTAAACTACTACATATTCATTCTGGGCAGTATTTTTTATTTATTTGATTTTTTTTTTGTAGTCTGCATATTGTAAAACCTGTGCTGAAATTTATGTTCTAGTAGCTGCAGAAAGTCTCTCTCATTATTTATTAAATGATAGTTCCTGCTGGAAAACAGCTCCTAAACTGAGTGTGTAACGTTTCTTCCCCCTGGACAACAGTGATGATGAACTGCAGGGCCTCTGCGTTGGATAGGGCATCTGTTTTAGAAGGTAATATTGTATAATGTATGGGCACAAAGTACATTTAAAGCCACTCTCTTATTAAGACTCCACTTAACAGTGTTAAAATGAAACAACAGAGTTAATGATTTAAAATAGCAGAGAAAGTGCAACTAGGTTGAGTTATAAGCCTTTCCTGTTTTCATAGAGTTGAAGGTCAATGTCTGATCATAGATAATGAGGGGGTGGGCATGTCTTTGGTTTTTGGGCTCATTTGTAAATCAAACAGACGATGCTACAGGACCACCATGGCTGACGAAGTTATTAGTCTACTCTCCTTATGAAGCCTGCAGTATTTTCATATTCTCCCCAATGGGTCGCTCATAATCCTCTCAGCTTCATAAATAGCACATTATTGAATGTACACCATCAGTTCATTACCTTGAACTGGTCGAGTAATGGAAACCTGCCTAATGTCGGGGGCCTGCTGGGATAATTAACTGAGAAAGCTGAAAGCTTCAGTGTGCATCCAAGGTAATGTTTCCAAAACTGCATTTCAAAGAGAACATCACTGCCTCTTAAAAATCTCACCTTTTAGTCAGGCAGAGTGAGAGGGACTATTGAGCAATGCTCATTTTCTTTCATTTTCAATGACTATCTCCTGTGTCTTTTCGTGATGTGAGAAATCTTTTAATGTGCTAATAAAAAGTCGTGATTGTTCCGGGCTACAAGGAGATACTGTTCAACTCGGTGATTATTTCTTAGTGTGCTAATCACCGGGGAAGCCCCGGGCCCCACTAATCACAATGTAGATATAATAAAATGTCTCCCCAGACATGATGTGGCCCTGAAGTTGCTCCATTAGTTTCCACCAAAACAACGAGCCATGCATTAATCAATAAATTATTTGGGGATTTCTTTCCTTCAAAGTGTGCTGCTGTTGTCCTCCTTTTTATTAAACTCATTCAATCATCCTGGGAACAAACGGTATACTGTTGTGAGTTAAAAGGCTCACAACAGTTAGTCAGTAATGAGATGGTTTGGTTTTGTTGCTTTTTTTCATTTGACATTTTCAAAACTTGCAGCATTATTATTGGTGAAGGTAACTTCTGAACCTGGTTGCACACGTTGCTCCTTAATTAATATCTGTATTAATAAACAGTTTTAGTTTCTACAGCAGAGCTTAAATCCTACACTAAGCGGCAGAAGCCTTAAGGGGATCACAGATCAAATCTAATTAGCCGTACCTAATACATGAGGGAAATGTTTTTATATTTATCCAGCTCCTTTAACTGCTTTTTTGCCTTCAGGTTGAGATGAGGGAAAATGTCCTTAGGGTCCCATATAGGCAGGAACACTTCAATGAGCGGTGCCAAAGAGCTGCTGCTCCTGTTGGGTGTCATTGTGTTTCCAGAAATGGCTCTTTGCAGCTTTTCCAGGGAAACTTGTGGAGCAGCATTTACATAAATGTTCACTCTGAATGTTCACTAACGATTAGTAATCTGAGAGCTGGATGCTTAGTCATCCATTATAATTGTCCTGTCTTTCTTTAATAAACCTGCCTATTTCAGGCAATTATATCATTGACTTTTGCTGAATGGCTTATTTTTAAAAACATTTTAGCCACTCTAGTTCATGCATGTTCACTGATGTTTCTACTAAGTCTTCTTAACAGTAACTTCCATCTTTTGGTGATGTTTTGAGCCCATTTTTCCAGGGAGAATGACAGACATGCTTCAACTTACAGAACATGCGTTACAGTATAGGACTGCCTTTCCTTCAGCCCCATCCTTCGTTTGTCTCTGAGGAGCAAAAAGTAAAATATTTGAAATGCTAGGCTGCAACCTTTGCCTTCAAAAGCGATGTCTGTCTTTATTTGAGTGACGGGAGTAGATTTGGTCAATTATTCATTAAGTAAGCATGAAGCTTTCTAATGTTCACTTGCTGCTTTCTTCAACATTATTTTATTTTATTTTTTTGGAAATACCCTGCAGCTCTCAGTTATCTGTTAGAGTAGAGGGGTAATGAGACTGTTTCATTATTTATTTTTTTGTTTTGATGTGTTGTATGTTGGCGTTTCATCTCAGTAGATAACTGCTGCAACCCTCAAGTAAACTATCCCTCACACTCTGGCCTGGCCCCTGTGATTGAATTAGCCTTTGCTACAGCTATCTCCCATGCTGGCAGTCACGGTGAATTTCACCATGTGAGACAACATGATAAAAGACAGGATTTGATTTGCATTCATGAAGCACTTAGGAAGTTCAAAGAAAAGCTGCAGAACAGAATAGAGCACACACAATCCTCTCTGACAGCGTCTGTTTCAGATATCACAATTTCACCTTCAATGGAAACCCTGATAATGTTCCATGAGGTCATTTCCCATCAATGAGCTCGCTGTCATAGGATGCTCTGGGGTTATTTTGGGGGACACATTTTGATATGCCTTCCCCGCCTGTGGTCAGAGATTGTAAAAACACCAGCAAGAGTGTGGGATGGCTCACATGTCCTGGTGACACAGCCTAGAGCCTAGAGCTTGTGCCACATAAAGGAATACAACAACCAACCAATATGAGCTTTGTGCTCCAGCTGCAGGCTGTGATTCAGAATTGTCTGGAGGCTTGCTTCCAGTTACCAGAGTTATTGCCTGAAAAGAACAGTTTACTGTAGAGTGGATTTGGCTAAAATTGCTATGATGGATTGTGGTTTTGAATTGATAAGAATCTTTCAGTGGGAGCTTTGATGAATTTTCAAACTGAATACAGATTCTGCCAACAGCATGAGCACAGAAGCATTGCATGGCATTGAATTACATACCCAGCGTAACATCACACCCCCAAGGCATATGAATATTGATCTGCTTGCATTTCAAGGTAAAAGGCTGACATGACATGGGAGACAAGCTCAACAGAGTGTGCTCTCTAGCCCATTATTATTATTTTCGACAACTCAAAGCTCTCCCATCCATACAGTGTTTACTCTTCTGACTTGCCACTTACAGAGAGGTGAGGGGAATTAGCAGTAGACCCCTACAGATTAGGTTTAGAGTGCTGTGGGTGTTTGACACACTAGCATAATGGGGAAGGAAAGAAAGAGCAATTAGGGCGACAGTGTTAATTTGAACTCTGGTGTGCGTAACGCTGGGAGCAAAGGCGCCCGTCTTAAATCAGTCATGTTTACTCAGTTTAACAGCCCAGATCCTGCGATTTGCATTCATATCAGAGCCTTTGCAGCTTCTCTTGTTTCTATGAGTGCTATGAGTGTGATGAGTACCTCATACAGGTAATGCTGGGCAGGAAGAGTAAAGTTCAGAGACTTATGAAATGAGGGTTGTGGGTTCATTACGCACTGAAAAGACGAGTGCATTGCATGAGTAATTTCTCACAACTAACGCGGCAGTGGTCTCGAGCAAGGCACCTCTAACTGCCGTATTTGACGACTTGTTTATTTATTCCGGGCAGAGCGTCAAGGGAAATGGCGCGTCCTCCTTCTCTCGACTTTCTCTGGACAGGAAGCGTGAGTGATTATCCTTCAATCAAGAGAGTGGATCTATGTGTCGGACGGCTGCGTGTGCTCGTGCTCAGCCGCCGCGAAGAGGTTTGAGGCAGAGACCATCCTGACCATCACGCAGGGTGGGGTGCACCGAGGAGCTCCGTCCCCGTGCGCCGCCACGCCCCCGCGCTTGGCGCTGTCCGGTGCTCTGGTGCTGAACGCTGGGTGCGAATACAACAAACTGCCTGCAGCGCTGTGGACTGCCTGCACGCAGCCGTGTTACATGGAGCCGGAAAGCGGATCTCCCAGGATGAAAAAGCTTAAAGTTAAGAGGGCTCTCCTCGAAGGATCACACCGTGGATCACTATGAAGGAAATGTTTCTCAAGTGTGTTTCCTTTCTTTTTTAAGGATTTTCTTCCATCCCCTCCGAGCAGCTCGGGGGGTACATAACTTGCCACCAATATGATTTGGGGTGTTTTGTTATGCTGCCTTCTGACGCCAGCTGCTGGATATCACACACAAGAACGACTGCCTTTCTTTCACGGGCACGTTTTTGAGAACTCACCGGCAGGTTCTAAAGTAAACGGACTGATTATTCCGGTGAGGCGCATCAACGCGCAAAAATGGTGCCCGGTCTCGGGAATGCACTTCAAACTGTACGGGAACGGCAGTGAAGCTTTCCGAGCCTTCGCCCACCACAAGCGGGGAAATGTATTGCTCAGAACTTCCATTGTTTTAGACAGAGAGACTCGCTCAGAATACCTGCTGAGCTTAGGTCTGTGCTGCCAGACCTGCGCACCTGGGTCTATCGTCTTCGAGGTTGCGTCGGTAAAAGTGGACGTTTTGGATACCAACGATCACGAACCGACTTTTCGCAGCGCAGACAACATTCACATAAGTTTACATGACACCACTGCTCTCCGTAGTGTAGTTTACAGGCTGGAGGCTGTCGACGCAGACAGCGGAAAAAACGCAGAGTTGACGTATATTTCTATCCCCCAAAATGGCAGTTTCTATGTTGTCCCAAAAACAGGCGAAGTTTTGCTGGTTGACTCTATCTTGGGGCTCCCCTCTAAAGTCAAATTCTGTGTTTATGCCAGAGACCACGGATGGCCCCCGCTGACCAGTAAGGCTGTGCTGGTCACTGTCGCTCCACAGCGGTGGGCTACGCGTCCTGCTGAATTAGCGGGGTCAGCGAGGGCAGGGCGCTCGCCGAGGGCATTACTTGACCCTGGCACCGTGGTTTCTCTTAACGTGTCTGAAGACGCCAGCATCGGCTCGGTCATAACGAGCCTGAGTCCCACCAGATTTCAGTCAGCCGGCTACGAGTTGATTTACCCGGAGTCAGAGAGCGCTCCGGTCAGCGTGGGCCGCGACAACGGAGATATCACAGTAACCAGGAGGCTGGACAGGGAGGCTGAGCCGTTCGTGGAGCTCACTGTGAAGATTCAGGATAAACGAGGTGCGTTGAATATTCCTCTGCTAATCGGCACTAAACTTAGGCCACCCCCACCCTTATCTTCTCTGTAATTATTTACATTGTGGTGATGATGCCCTATTTAAACGGAATGCTGCACATTGCAAGCACATGGTAAAACTGTGCCGCCATCTGGACCCGCTCACCCTTCATCAGAGGAGCCCCCTCAGCAGGCCTGACATCTGGAGTGCATTCATTCAGGGCAGTCGGTGTAGATGCAGCCTATAGGCTTGTTCCACAGGTGTGCCACAATGGCATCTAATCATCCATATACCTGAAATATCACCCATTAGTGACACGCAGAGTAGAGACATTTGTTAGATGAGTCTTTCATTTTGAAATGGATATTTAACAATGTTGAACATTTGGAGCACCCTTGTTGCAGGGAGAAGAATATTACATTTTTGTATTTCTTTTTTTTTTTATTATTTATTTTTAGAGTGGCTGAATCACATCCTTGATTGACATAGTTTGTGACTGTGAAGATGTTTTCAGAACTAATCCTTGCAGAGTGGCAAATCACTGTGACCCACCCTCTCTCATCTACTCACATTACCCCTCTAATCCTCCTCTCATTCACTCTCGAGTCCCAGGGATTTGAAGTAGCTTTGCCACAGTCAGGAAACCTTTCAAATACTTGGAGGAAAGGTGAAACTCTTGTGTGCATCAGAAATTTCAGTTCTGTTTTGCTGCTTCAAAAGTTTACCATCAAGCTTGAAAACAAGTAAAAAAAAAAATAAAGGGATCAAATTGATTTGCTTTGTAATTGAGCTGCACAGTGAGCAGGAAACAGTGTGCACTGTTTTCATTTGAATTGCTTGCTGCTGCTTCATTGCACAGCATGTTCTAGATGGTAATTGCATGCCTGATTGGGACACATTCTTGTAAAGGGTGTCTGCAGTTTTTTTTTTCCCAGAACAAGCAAAAACAGTCAGAAATCCGATGCATAGCAGAATTCAGCCACTCTAGTCTGACAGATATTCAGATCTTCCTCCATTTTACCTCTCTCACCTGCAAAACTCTCCTCTCCTGATCAAAGGCATGGCATGTCCTTTATCCTGTGACTACAGCTTCCCAGACTGAATCCTGATGGCAGTCTGGGAGGACAGGCCTTTCTTCTGCTTGTCTCACTCCAAATCCCTGCATACACATAACTGTGATAGAATGAGTCAATTTTTTATTTTAAGAGGTTTCATCTAATCTCCTGTGTGGCTTTACATTAGGGTCTGCTTTGGTGCTGCAGTAAATTAGTACTCTGTCTCAGAGTCAAAGGAGCAAGCTCTTGGAGACTTTAGAGAAAGGAGGAATGAGTTGTTTTAATCGTGCATTGCATTTTGTAGACGTTTACATGCAATTGTGAGACTGGATGGTCATATAAAGACTGACCCCAGGTACGATATCAGCGTTTTTATTGAGGCCCCATGTGTCGTGTCATCTTGAGTCATTTTACTTACTGAACTCTCGGTGGCACTGAGCCATCCGTGGTGCTGACAGTCACCTGCTGAATGTCAAACAGAACGCTCTGTCAGACAGCAGTCTAATAAACAGATCAAACAGCATTCCAGGAAGCTACATTCAGCGCTCACCTTTAAAAAAAACTAGCGATGCAAGGATTCATGTACATGGGCACAATGTCCATGGTGTGGACAAATAATCAGCAGCGTGGGAAAAAACAAGGCCCTGGGAATGACTACCAGAGCTGAAAAATGCTTCTTACAAACTGTACAAAGGTGAAGTTCTTTATTGCTTTTGTAATGATACAGCTAGCTCTTTACTTCTGCAACAATGCAGCGATTCTATTCTCCATCCATCCATCCACTTCCGCTTATCCTCTTCACACAGCTGACACAGGGCGAGAGGCGGGGTACACCCTGGACAGGTCACCAGCCTGTTGCAGGGCCAACACAAAGAGACCAACAGCCATTCACACTCTCATTCACACCTATGGGCAATTTAGAGTAGCCAGTTAACCTTACCCCAGTAAGTGCATATCTTTGGACATGTGGGAAGAAAACCCAAGGTGGAATCGAACCCTTGTTTTAAATTTTTTGCCTTGCACAAAATGGAAGAGAATGGGATTCCATTCTCTTATTTTAAATTTGTGCATACCATCAGTATGAATCCCCAGGGCAGCACGGTGGTGCAGTTTGATTCTAACATAAATGGATGTAGCAGTATCCATGAAAACGTCAAGTCTCTGATCCTCTTGAACAACACAACTAATGCTGCCATACTTGTTTCTTCTTCTTTTTTTTAACTGCTATTCCCATTACGACCGTAAGCCATCACTTGCAGAGTAAATGTGTGATTTATTTAGTGTTCTTACAGCTTAATATGTGTTCCACTGGATAAGTCCAAGAATGCACAGGTTAAAGTCTATGTGGGATAATAAGTGATTACTATCATTAGCAGGGGAATGCAGGTTTTCTAAATGTGTAGAGAATGTGTCCATTAACTGGTTAATGTGGCCATGAAACGCTAATCACACTGGTGTAAGGCTTTCTTATGTAAATGAATTTGCTGTGGGTACTGCCTTATGATTAGAGACATCAGAAGAGCTGTTATTACTGCTGTTCAAATGGAGATAAAAAAAAGTCTGGTTTGACACTTAGGTTACATCAGTCCCCCTGCACTTTTGTTTTAAAATGCTGTTTTACTTTGACAGAGCTGGGGTTTTGTTTTGGTCTGGATGGGCAGATACAGACTATTGGAAACAATCAGACAGACACCTATTGCTTCCTGACTGGGTCTTATCAGTCATAAAAAAATAAACCAGAACATTAAAGCTAGGCTCAGATGCCTTTTGTGATTTCATCCTTCTTGTGCAGGTACTCCTTTCCCAATGTCATGGCTTTCCTTTGCCAATGGAAGATTTTTCAGCACTGATCTAATATGTCACTGTATTTTCTTTGGAACAACATCCTATCTATGTTTTTACACTGCCATGACCGCTTTATACCCGTGTATTGCTTTCAGCAACAGTTCCACCTTACCAGCTGTCAGAGCAAAGAAATCTTCAGTGTTTTTGTAATTGCTGTTCTTCCTCCACAGAATTTTCCAAAAGCAAACAGCCCTGTGTGTTCTGTTTACACCGGCACATGCATGACCAGTGCATGGTCACGTGATAATTTGTGTGTTTAAAAACATATTAGCACCAAGTCATTATTTCTGAAACACGGCTGTAGCATTTGTGCGGATGGAGATCATTTTCACTTCATGAAATGATGATGTAAATGCATCTCAGATAAATTATTCTGGCACACTGCAGATTAAGGGTACAGTGTTTCTTGATTACTCTCAGCAGGGGGTCCAGCCTCACCTACATATTTACCCAGAAGAGCACACGCTTACCAAGAACTTAGCCTTTGCTCCATCCATGAGCCTAAGACATGAAATGCTTGAACACTGAGTATTCTTCTTAGATTATTTTTTTATTTTAATTTTTTGCAGAGATGAGAAAATGTTTTATTTGGATGACTGTTGAATATTGTCTTAAATTCTTTTAATTTCTTTTACTCCAAAATAGAATTGGAGCCACAGTTTGTCATCTGAGAAGCTGATGACGGGGTTTCTGCCAGTTTATTTGAAGTCTCACCAGGTCCCCGAAACATTGGGGGAACTTACAGTGCCGTGAAAAAGTATTTTCCCCCTTCATGATTTCTTATTTATTTTTGCATATTTGTCAGCTTACAAGTTTCAGATCATCAAACAAATTTCAATATTAGAAAAGATAACCCAACCAATACAAAGTTTAATTTTTAAATGATGATTTCATTTATTAAGGGACAAAAGCTATCCAAACCTACTTGGCGCTTTGTGAAAGAGCAAATGCCCCACCCCAGTTAGATCATGAATTAATTGTGATTAACTAGCTTTTTTTGGAAAGCTGAGTTCATTTTCGCTTGTCAAACCCCGACCTGATTTCTGCCTGACCCGCTGAATCAAGAAATCACTTAAGCCTGTCTGACAAAGTGAAGTAGGCTGAAAGATCTCAAAAAGCATCACATCATGCCTGGAAAGGGTCATAAAGCCATTTCCAAGGCTTTGGGACTGCAGTGAACCACGGTGAGATCCATTATCTACAAAAACTGGGACAATGTTGAACCTTCCCAGGAGGAGGCCACAAAAGAACACCTAACAACATCTAAGGAACTGCAGGCCACACTTGTCTCATTTAAGGTCAGTTTTCATGACTCACCAATAAGAAAGAGACTGGGCAAAAATGGCATCCATGAGAGAGCTCCAAGATTAAAACTACTGCTGACCAAAAAGAACACAAAGGCTCGTCTTGCCAAAAAAACAGCGTAATGATCCCCAAGACTTTTGGGAAAATATTCTGTGGGCTGACGAGATGAAAGTTGAACCTTTTGGAAGGTTAATGTCACAAAACTAACATTTCATAAAGAGAACATCATACCAGCAGTCAAAGATGGTGGTGGTAGTGTGATGGTCTGGTGGACGACTTGCTGTAAGTGATGAAACCGTGAATTCTGCTCTCCGCTAGAAGATACTGAAGGATAATGTCCATCACTTCAAGCCCACTTGGGTTATGTAGCAGGGCAATGATTCAAAACGTACCAGCGAGTCCACCTCTGACTGACTCATCAAAACAAAATGAAGGTTTTGAAGTAAAAGTCTGGACATAAATCTGATTGAGATGCTTTGTCATGACCTTAAAAAGGCCATTCATGCTCGAAAACCCTCCAATGTGGCTGAATGAAAACAATTCTGCAAAGAAGAGTGGGCCAAAATTCTTCCGCAATGATGCGAGAGGCTACTTGCCAGCTATCACAATTGCTCGACTGCAGTTTCCGCTGCCAGGGGTGACACAGTTATTAGGTTTAGGGGGCAATTACTTTTTCACGCAGGGCCAGATAGGTTTGGATAGCTGTTAAGAATTAACACATACAGTAGCATTTAAAAGTTTGGACACACTTATTCATACGACTGGGTGAGTGTGTCCAAACCTTTGACTGGTACTGCATACCTTATTGCTTAGCTGATGTCTGTCCATTTGTATTCAGTAATTACTGTAGACTAAATCATTTACCACTCCTTCTCATTACACCAGCAGCAAACCTACACAGCTTTGTTTTTCTGCCTTTGCCACGCAGTGTGGTACATTACAGGCCGCAGTGGAAACCCACTGATCCTAACTCGAATGCTGTTGAGTCTCATGAATGCAACTGAAATTACCCTTCTGATAACTAGTGCTGCGATCTCATCTCACATAATTAGTTATCGCTGTGATTGGTATTTTCTGCAGCAAACGTTAATGTAATCATCCAACGTATTGTCATGTCTGGATGCTTCCATTTTTTAACAAGTTAGGACTTGTGTATTACTCTTGCTGATTTCTGAAGAAATATCCTCATGCTACATATTACCATCCTAGCGCTGTGGTTCATTACACCACTTTGCTTTTTAATTACACCCACAAAGTTGGGAATTACTTTCTGTTTTGTAAAAGCAAACAATTTCCAATACTTTCTTTTTGTTTGATTATACTTACACCAAACTTTATTTAACTCTGCAAGCAAAACAGTTTGTGGATCTCACCACCAGTGTTATGTATGGAGAGTGCGCATAGATCAAATTTGGGGCCTCACTGCATTCACATAGGCAGGATTCCAGGACAAGCTTTTGACACTAGTCCTTCCACTGTGTTGCATCACATTTTGTACACAGTAGCATCGCTGTATTTATTTATGAAGTTTGTTCTTTCTCAGGGGCCAATCAAAGCATCCTTGCTTTCTCCTTGACTAGATCCCCTGCTAATGTTGGAGAAATATTTACCTTCTAAACTATATTCAGTAGAGCAAAAATCCCCAGAGAAAACAATGATATTTTTCTGACATAGCCTCCGTGTATCACACCAGCAGTATAAGTTAAAAAAAAGTAAAAGCAATGGAAGTAGGCCATGACTCATGACTCACAGAAACTGGTTATGTGGTGTTGTTTTGTGAAGAGGGAGTGAGGGACCTCTACAGCTCCACTTGTAAAGGATTTTTGCTGGCCCACAGAGGACGTCACTTTAGATTTGTGGTGGAGGATTTTTTCTTTTGGTTGTCCCATCCGAAGAATCCCTTTCTTTGCACCTGAGTGGGAATCTGTTAATGGTATTTGACGGGTTAGGAGGAGTATTGAGCAAGTGGTGCATTCCTTTGTGAGTTGGAGTGGGGAATATTGAAGTGGTTTCTCCCTCTCCTTTGGGTATCTGTGGGAAGGGTGGCATTCAGTTTGTGGTAATCACCTCTCCTCAGCCTATTTTGTAAGGGAACTGTCTCCTGCACTCTTTCTTTCTCTCCCCGTCTTTCTTCCTGTCTCTGTCTCATAGTCAGCATCTTGCCTCATGCTGTCTTTAATCCAATTTCCCTTTTCCACCTCTCCCCTTCCTGCATTATCTTATCTTTAACCATCTTTGATTTG
>VUQK01013365.1:9906-21091 GCA_015106715.1 Bujurquina vittata | reverse complement strand
CATGCTGTTGTTGTGTCTCTGGGCAAGACTCTTAACCCACATTGTGTGGTTGGTGGTGGTTGGAGGGGCCGTAGGCGCGAATTGGCAGCCACGCTTCCGTGAGACTGCCCCAGGGCAGCTGTGGCTGCATCAGTAGCTCACCACCACCAAGTGTGAATGAATAGTGCGCGAAAGTGTCTTTGAGTACTGTGACAAGCGCTAAATAAGTCTACGGCATTATTATAATTACAGATGGTTTGATAAAGGCCGAGGTACGCTAAAAGCATAAAAAAGGAGAGAAATGTGTTCTCAGAAGTCAACAAATATTAATCAGAGTCAGTGGAAAAGGACTTCTAACAATGATAACCTTCATTAAAACATTGTTATACATGATGCTGAAACTGTCATTAGCTGTTAGCTTGTCTCTATCTCATCCATTATTGTGTTGTATTTTGAGCCGCACACAAATGACATCAAGAGACTACTGCGGCGCTGCTATGTCGACTCCGCCCACACTGTGGTGGTCCTCGGCTGTTTTGGAAACACAACACGAGTTGTGGTGAGTCGAGGCGGCCCGCGCAGTCACGTATGGAATCGCAGCTGTAGAGCGCTTTATTCAACGCGTTGCATTTACTCATTCATACAAACACTGTTTTCTATTTCAAAGTGCTTTCTCTCTAATATTAACACACATTCATACTTTTGGGCTTCAGCATCTTGGCCAAGGATACTTTGGCATGCAGCCAGGAATCAAACCACCAACCTCCTGATGACCTGCTCTGCCTCCTGAGAGCAGGTCCTTCCTCTAAAAACACATTTTCCTGTCACAGTTTTGGCTGATTTCATTGATTTTTTCCGTCAGTCTGTTTGCTTGTTGTGCTCCATGATCCACTCGTCGTCCTCTCTTCATTTCAGTCTTCGGCTCGTTGCTGCAGCTCTCCAATGTTCTGTTTGCCTTGATTAGATCTTGCCTATTCTTCCTCTGGATTCTGCCTCAGCCTGCTCCCACTGCTTTATTTGTTGGCCTGGATTTTGTAACCTTGAACCTTTTTCAAGCTCTAGTTCACAAAACTCAAAGAGTCAGGCTGGTCCCCTAGCAACAAGCTAAATGTGTGAGGGTTTCTAAAGACGCATTGTGTCATGCTGCTTGTATGTTTTTTTTGTCACATGTCCAGTGCAACAGTTTCTGCTGGCAGCAGATTAGCAGATGAGGATGTACCTGAGCCCCTTAAATGAATTTGTTTGATCCCATTTATCCTTTAAAGAGCTGCAGCAGGAAGATGCCAGCGCTGGCTGTCAGTCTGTCTTAACTGAATTCACCTCAGCTTTGGAGGCTGCATTGTGGGGAGCAGAGTAAGTGCTGTCGCAGGTGCCAAGCAGGTTTGGAGGAGCAGCTCCTACCAGTGTTTCCTCCATCTGTGCACGGAGGAGCACACTTGATTGGTTTTATGAAGGCATTCATTGATGTTAATGCGTCGCTAAGCTGCTTACCTTTAAATTCAGCCATTATAAATAATCTCCACCCTAACATTAAGCTTAACTGAAACCTAGTTCTAATTTGAAGCCTAAAACCAGGTCTCGGTGCTCAGACAGGACTTTGGATGGGTTAGGAGAGCAGGTAACGGTTCAAACATTTACAAAATATCACTCTATCACACACACACACACGCACACACACACACACACACACACGCACACACTGGATTCATGGACACTGTTTGCTTTAGAGGAGTTCATAAAGCTGAGCCTGTTGTCTCATTTATGCTTGAGGCCTTGGTGGATTCAGGTACACCTCATGTTGGATTTTAGGGAATTCTGTGACAGTGTTACCATCTTCAGCTTATACAATGATGCAGCCTCCCTCTGTGTGTGTGTGTGTGTGTGTGTGTGTGTTCTAGTCTTAATTCTGTTACTGTCTGTGTTTTGTGTAACCAATATGTCTAATCAACAGCCTGCATTGAAGCCGGCTCATCCCAGTGATTTTTTTGGGAACGTTGGTTTTAATTGTTTTTTGGTCAAAAAGGAACCCCTAAAATCCCGACCCAGCACCGGCAGCTGTCTGCAAGGCCTCACCTCCACCAGTCTGAGCTGGAGCTCTTGGCCATGTGTGTGCTGTTGGTGGCGTTTGGAGCATTTCCACTGAATTATGTGTCAAATTGCACGTCTGCCTATGAGGATCCCACTCCTGAGAAAGGAGCCAAAACAACAGACTGAACTTTCTAGAACAAAATGAGTAAATAAAATAAGCACAGCTGAGTTACCTGCCACCACAAAACCCCAAAGAAAGGCCTTTTACACACCTCCCTAACACAAACAGGAGATACAGGAAATATTGATCTAGTCTTTCAAGATTCAGAAAAACCTTTGTCCATACAGCGCCGCTCTCTAATGCTGCCTTCATTCACCTCGGATATTCCAGCAGTGAAGAAGGAGACGTAAGGGAAAAGAGCCATTCATGCCTCATTAGCAAATTGCCTGCATTTTTTTACTTAAACTCTGCCGCCGCCTGTTTGTGGGTGGCGCCCGCTCAGTCACAAATACACAACAGTGGCAGAGCAGGTGATCGTTACGTGCTCCAACTTCCTGAGTTGGAAAAACACCTTCAGGGAACATTCCCATTGAAAATTCCAACCGAGAGCTTGGAAATTCACTATACGATTCCACTATATGACAGTTTCTTTAGGATTTGGAAGAAGGCGGAGCCAAACACATTTGGTCAGGTCCCAATCTAAAGATGGCACCTCCAGCGTCCACCTGCCACCTAAAGCTTGCAGAGCAGAATGAAGAGCACCACCTGCAGGCAGGGAGGAATGAAACAATGCACAAAACATGGCTCATGACAGGCTGTTAGCACTAATCACTGCACCGGTGCTGTTCCTAAATGCAGCTTGCTAACCAAGCTAGCTAACATTAGCAAGTTAGCCCTCCACCCTCTCTTTTAAACATGGTCAATTTGAGCTCCTAAAAACCAACAGGTGGCTGTGTCCATCTTTCATATACAGTCAAAACCTGAGCTATAAAAAGTACAAACCGGACTTGGTTCAGTCTGAATCTGGAACCAAGCAGCTACAATCCATCCCAGAATACAATACTTGATGATAATGATGCCGTTAAAACCCAAATTATTTTCTAAAAGAGAAAAAAGCAGGGATAATGCTGCTGGTCATCAGTGTTACTCAGGCCTACTCGATCCTGCAGACACCCTCAAATTCATTTAGCCTTTCTTTTCTTTTCATTTCATCTCTTTTGTCATTTCCTCAATCAGATTTTCCGTCTTCTTTCTTTCATATTTCGGTTCTTTGATTGATTGTCTGTCTCATTCTTGCGACATCTACTCTCACACTGAGTTTTCAACAAGATGAGGACTGAATTTTCTCTTTACACTTTGGCAGCACCAATTTTCCTCTCCGATGAGATGATGTGGAAGTAATTGCACATTTTCTCCCTCTCGCTGTGTGAATGTAATGCTTGGCTGGAATAGCCAATAGGTTGCGAGGAGAAATGATTGCCTTCAATCTCTTCAAACAAGTCCGAGTTATATAAAAGTTCCCCTGATCAACATGCAGAGAAACTTAATTTGTGGTGCATCTCATGATGGACAGAGAGAACTTCTCAGAGCTCTAAAGTAATAAAAAGAGCAGCGTGTGAACTCTCGGAATAAAGATGGTATCCTGTTAACTCTTCCCGTAAATCTTCCATTCTTATACGACTTTAGATTGACTGAGAGGTGAGAAAAGTCTGCAGTTGTTTGCCAACTTTGCTAATTTTCTTTTTATATTGTGGCCGTCAAAAAGTCTCATTACGTTCACGTTTAAAGGAAAGTCTTCAAGTTTGAGCTAAAAGCTGTTTTTGGGTGTTTGTAGGTGATCTCGATGAGTCTCCAGTTAAACGTACACTAACGTGTGTGTTTGGCAGTTTTTTCACATTCAACTTTATTTCATTTTGGAGGTTTAAAATGAAGCTACATTGCTGCTTTTCCTCTCGTCTGCTTAGACACTAAGTTCTCTTCTTCTGGGACGGTTTTTGTGGCCACTTTGCAACATGCGAGCATATCGCACACTTAGTAACTCCAGATAAGCGTCCAAGGTTACAGAAAAGCTTGTGCACACTCTTCAGGCGAGACCGCACAGCGAGAAATGAGCTGTGGCCGCTGGAGAGCGGAGCTTTTCTCACCTTTGAGGAAAGTGACTGATGATGGGGTACCAAGTACATCAGAGGGTTGCCTACCAACAGAGGCTGGGATGTCCTCTAGTGACCAGCCATCAGCTGCACAGCAACAGATGAAAAGATCATTTCTTTGTATACGGATGGGGCTTTAATCTACAGTCAGCTATCAGCAAAGCTCACCAAATATTCTGTTGAGAGCACGCGGAGGCTTTATCCCGCTGAGCATCTTGGGAACTGAAGCTCCAGCGATTACTTTGATTTCTCCAAACAAAAGGAAAATTCTCTTTTGTAGTTTGACTTTTATCTCTTTTATTTCTTTCTAACTTTATTGCTGCGGCTCCACACAATGGTCCACGTTTCTGGCCTGCAGTCTTCATAAGCAGTTTGTATTCTTCATGATGCTCATTTTGTAAAGTACACTCGCATTTAGTCACATTTTTAAAACACAGCAGGGGGTGTCCTCGAGTTCTCCGAAGACGGAAGCGAGACTTCAAAGAAGGAACCTGCGGGTGGCTGAGTCACTCTTTCAGATCCAACAAGTTCAAATGCTGATGGGCGCCACTGCACACACTGTAAATAAAGAAATCTCCTAATTGAATGATGAAACCTCCGCAGGAAGCGCTCGTCCTCCCGTGCTGGCTGCCAGCCGCCTGAATGACAGTGCTGTGAGCTGTGTTTGTGTTGTCAGCCATAGATTGTGCACATCAGAGATGCTGCAGAGGGATTACTCACCGCTCGCTCGTCTCTGTAACACAACAGCTTTGTTGGTGGACAATCCAACACACCGAGCGTCCCCGCAATCAGACACGCTCAACAAACACAACACTGAAAACCATTCTGGCCTTTCAGTGTGTGCATGTGCTAAAGGATGGCTTCATCCCCAAAATACTGCACAGTTCTTATTTACAGACATCTGCACACAGTCACACACACACACACACATAATTATACAAAACAAGAAAGAAAAACACAACTGCTGCGTGTCTTTTTAACTAATGAACTTCCATCGAAGCTCCTTCCAGTTTTCACCTGGACTCAAAAATCCATTCTGCCCTTTGTTTCTATAAATACCATTTCCAGATCCCAGTTTTCCGTTGTTTTCTCTGTAATTCTGTAAATCTTTCTTTGTAGCTTTAAACATCTCTGCTGTCTCCATCATATTACTGATGAGCGCATTTAGGTGTTTTCAGTTACACAACTCTAAACGAACCTGTTCCCATGAATAATGCTGCTTCCTTGCAGCACAAAGTGAATAGAGGTCTGTCAAATCCTTTCGTTTTCTCCCGTTGTCACTGAGTAGCTACAGTTTCACTGGCATGAAAGCTGCGCTGCACCAGCTCCAGACTTGTGTGTCCCTGACACATTTCCTCTAAATAACGATATCTCAGCTCCTCGTTGGGGCTGCCGTGGCTTTTAATTTATTTCTTTGACCCTGTAGACACCAGCCTGGCTCGCGCTGTCCCCGGTGACCAGGCAGTATACTCCATTCTCCTTGTGGCACCAGTCTGTGATTGCAAAGCAGGCGGCGAGGACCCAAATCGGGCACAGCGGAAGCTCACGGGACACGTGAGGAAAAATGTGCTTTCAGGAAACGCTGAATAACTCAAATTCAAAAACTTCCTCACGTCACTCACCGACAGATGTGGTCTGAAGGAACTGTGTGGCTATGGCAATGACCTCCCCAGCAGGAAAGCTGCGCTACACCCCAAAGCTGCTCAGGAAAGAAACGAAAGTGGCAAACAACCTAAACCTCGACTTCCACGCCCAGCACGAGCGACCCAATTCATGGAGGCCCACCCCACACGCATCAGAACCCAAACGATCTAGAGTCACACAGACACCATTTTTGGTTCCTCTGATCTGATCCATGACCTGCATCACTCTGCTTATGTCTCCACGGTAACTATATCACAGCTATTTGTGATAACAGCAATAAAAGAGGCAAAGAAGAGTTTTAGGAGTGACAAGAGTAGAAAGAGACAGATGGGATGAGAAGCAGCTTTATGGTTAACTCAGTCAACCTTTCTATGAGGCTCTAAAGTGCATTTCCTCTGACTCATAATGACTGCGAAAGACAGAGCCCAGGGAGCTAAACAAAGGACTCTCAGGTGTCTGACGGAGAATGAAGACGAAGAAAGAAAGCGCTGTGCATTCATGTGTGTGTAATGGAGATAGCAATAAAGAGATAAAGAAAAAGGAGTCCCATGTGCAGCATTTCTCACAAAGCACCGTCAGGAGGAAGTCGTGCTTGGATGAGACAGCTCGTCTGCAGGGAGACTGTGCAGAGAGAAAAGGAAAAGCCAGTGGGACCTACACCGAGCTCAGCCAGTTGTGACACACTCAGAATGAAATTCATTACACTGAAATCCGTCATGCAAATGAGGCAGAGGTCAGCCGGGGCCCTCGGCAGCACACGTTTGAGATTCTGCACTCGAGGGAGTTGCTTTGACATTCCCAGCGGGTCGTCTTTGGGGGTAATTTGTTGACGTGTATGTTAACAGGCTGCGACCACATGTCCCCTCACTTTTCCCTGCGACTACATAATGTACCAACAAGTCGTCCAGAATGAACAATCATAGGTGTCAGTGTGAAGGTGAAGCAGGTGTATGCTGATCTCCCTCTGATGGGATTAAGCCACAAAAACAACCTCAAGTTTGGGTTGTTGTGGATACGATTAAACCAACACAGTCTAGAAAAAACGGCTGTACCCAGAAAATAGCATTTGTCCAGGGTAGGTTGACCCACCCTACCCTGACCTTTTGCTGGCAGCTCTGTGGCCCAATAATCCAAACAACCGTATCCGTTTGGGCTGAAATACGACCTATAGGAGCGTTTCCAAAGTGAGCGCGCCTACCTACCACGGGGCTTCGTGAGGTCATGTCCCTGGGTTGTGTTGCCGTGGCTCAGGAGGTAGTGCCGGTATCTATTGATAGAAAGGTTGATGGTTCAATCCCAGGATGCTCCAGTTGGCTTTTATGAATGATGTATAAAACGCTTTGAGCGCTCAAGTAAAGTGTTATATGAAAAAAGTTTTATTTTCTTATTCCTTTAACTTCTCTGGTTGCATCTAATGCCATTTAGTCTGTAGACTTTTCAGAAATCAGAGAAAATCCATATTTGCATATTTTTTCAGAATTTGCTGGAGAAACCTGAACATGTGATTAACATGCACTTCCTTATACAACTTTTTTTTTTATAACCACCAGTTGTCAGTGCCTGTCGGTGTCTGTTAGTGTCTGTCAGTGTCTGTCAGTGTCTGTTAGTGTCTGTCAGTGTCTGTCAGTGCATGTGAGCGGCTTGTGGAAGCTGAGGCAACAGTATGAACGGCTCTGATCCTCCGTCGGTGTCAGTGAGAAGCAGCAGCCGGTGAGACCGAGAACGTCTGTCTGCCGCCACCCTCGGAAAACAGGAGATTTAGGAGTGACTCTGTAGGACATCGTCTCCTAATTGCAGCTCTGAGTTGCTGTTGCTCAAGCCTCTTCATTTTATACACGTTACAGTCATTTTTAAGATGATGGCTTCAGTTTTGTCTGCAATGATCAGAGGATCAGCCATTAGTTACTCAGCTACAGTATTAAAGACGAGTTGAGAACAAACGTCTGTTTCTTACCCTCTTTGTTTTATACTCTTTTATGTAGTCATCTGGTTGGCCCAATATTTGCAAGTGATGTTGGGAAGCAGAAAATAGGTTTATAGATTGCCAACAGGGCACAAGTCATTTTGGAATATCAAAGTTGGGAAACTGCATGTTAAAGGGGGGAAAGATCATTTGGTCATAAAAACTCAAAAAAGAACTTATTTGAGCTCCGGTCCAATGCTATAGTTAAAGCTGTTTAGGTGGCGAATCCCACTTAGATTCAAATTTATCCACAAATATGGCAACAATCAGATTTTTAATTATTGTTAAAGTGAGAATATTGTGCTCATTTCCAGCTCTATAATCTTTTTCCTGGACTGACTTTGTGTGTTCACAGTTCAAAATAATATTTTTTCATCTTACACTTGGCATTGATGCTGTGTCTGAAACAAGCCACTCTTCTAATTGGCTGAACTCTGCAAACAGAAGGTTTGAGCAGCAGCAGTCGCTGTGCCCGCATGGCTGTGGCACATGGGCGCCTTCATACCTGCATCCTGCCACAACCAAGAAAAGCCACTCGGAGCCCTTCCAACATGGTTAAAACTTTGAAAACAACCACCAGCTTGATGATGTGGCACATCCTGCCCTGCTGATGCAGCGTGAGCTGCCTGTGGTGTTCCTACATAGTGTTGCACAAACAAACTTTCCAGCCTAATATCGTCCCAAGGAGGTTTTGTAGGGGAACAGTTCCAGCTTTATTAGGTTCTTCTTCTTCTTTTGACTGCTCCCTTTAGGCGGATCATCTTCCTCCATCTCACCCTATCCCAGCACCAAGCTGGCATCTTCAGCATCCTCCACTATCTGGAGCACATGTCCAAACCATCCCATGCTTATTAACTGTTTGAGCTGAGCGGCTCCTCTGATGCATTCATTTATAATATTACGATATATAGTGCTTATCAAGAGAGCTGTCATCAATTTTCTCTAGAAATATTCAGACTTCTTGCTTTAGTACTGGAAAAAAATTCACATCTCTTGTGACTGATAAAACAGAGGACACAATCCATTGTGGGTTCTTATAAAATATGAAGCTTTGTGTTGGTGAGAGATGCAACGAGTGGGAGCGTATGTCTGCATCTAATTAAAATGACATACAGTAGAGATCATGCGTTTTCCTCTCAGTGGGAATTAAGCTGCTCTGTAACACTTGACTGGATGTTTTGACAGCTGAATGCAGAACAAGATTATGTGTTTGTACCAATGTTTTCTCTTATTCTGTCATAGATTAGTCTGTGCGCGCACAGCTTTCTACAATGGCCTTCGCCCTGTTTGGGCGCACACAAAAGCTTTTCTCAATCACAATCAGGGGATGACTTATTTTATCTGACAAGTGAGAAACATAACAATTGTGAAAGAAATGTATGTAGAAATGGATACAAGGTGGCTTAATCTCAACGTTAACAAAGGAAAGGCAGGACGCCAGAGAGGAAACAGTTATGAGCGGAAAAGACACAACACTCCAGCATAGTGCCATATCTATCCAATATAATAATATATATACAGGCTTCTGTGGACCAAAGATCATTTAAATATCTCTAAAACACAGTACTGGCATACCAGGACTCAGACAGCTATGGGTTTCCCACACTGGGCTTTGGATGGATGGAGGTAGATTCTTAGCAGGAAGCTTGCAAAGCTTGACAGCTCTTGGGAGGAAGTAGATTTGGTTCTGCTGCTCCCAGGGGGCACAGGTTTCTGGGGTGGGCCTGAGTGGCAGCAGTCCAGCAGTTTTTTGTTGCTTTCAGCTTCTTCGTGGGAGCCATTTGTCAGACAGAGGTGCAGACGATATGCCGCGGCTCAGATTTGCCTTGTAAAGAGGCACAGAGCCAGACTTTGATGGAAGATGCTTCTTTCATTGACGTACTGCTGGAAGTCTGGTTGTTTGGGAGACTTTAACTGGCCTTATGGCGCTGATACTTTGGTGTGCATTCCAGATTAGAAAGGGATGTTCTTTTCCAAACGTAAGCCTGATGAAGAATTTGCTGCTTTACTTCCAGCACTTGCTCCATTTCTTTTCACTGATGAGATTCATGTTGGGGATCAGAGGAGTGAAGAATAACATGCATGTACTATGGAGGGCATTTGGCGTATTAATTATTGTTTCCTTTAATCACTGACTATCAACCAAATTATTAGCCTGAACCTGGCTGTGGGGTCATTATTCTTTGGTTACCAACTGATTTCATTTCATCATAGTTGTAAAAGTACATCAAAGGTGTCATGAGAGATAACTGATTCTGCAGTTACCTCTAGTTCAGCAGCTTTATTCGACTTTTCTCATTTCCATTTCTTAGCGACGCAGCAGCTCGCTGTGATGAAATGGCTCTGCATTTCTGATGGTCCTTGATTACTTTTCACTGGATAGCTACACAAACAAGTGAAATACAAAATTTAAGCAGGCCTGACACAAACAGTCAGATTAACCTTAAGTGGCCAGAATGATGATGTATGGTTACGAGGAAGGTCAGAAGGCACAAGCACAGAAATGTTGAGCCAGAAGATTGGCGTCATCAAGCATTTGATGGCGGTCATGAAGTGTTACACAGCGGTTACTAAATAGTGAGTTTAGCAATAGTTTTGTTAATGTATGAGCTCAAATAAGGTGAAGTGGAGGTGTTGGGGGTGTAGACGGAAAGGAAGCGCTCCCTGTGGAGCTCGGCCCCAAAGCATTTCATTCCAAAAACTCTATTTTTGCTCTCAGCTGTCAGAGGCTGCACGGATGATTTGGCAACCCGTTAATGGAGAATTACAAGGCTTCTCTCACAGTCTGTCTGTGCAGGATTTGAGGGAAAGTGGTGACGACAGCGCTGCTCGTGGAGGCCTGATTCATAATGGTTAAAAGGCAACCATGGCCACCGCTGTGCTGCTAGTCACATTATATTCAGTGTGGCCACCACATCACATCAGGGCAGATTAGGAGGCGAGGACGAATGGGCAGAGGACGGGTGCAGGTAAGCGCAGTATAGCTTTAGTGTAGAGAAGCATGAAGGATGGCACACCCATACTAATGCACATCATAAAGCTGTAATGCCCACAGCGTCACTGCATACACACAGATGAATGTATATGCATGCACGTTCATGGTGTGACAGGCGTAAAAGCCAGCTGTCTGCCTCCAATGGCTTCTCGTGGAATAAAGCTTTTTTGCACAACTGAAGGGAAACATGGGAAGAAACCAAGTATGGAATGATAGGAAGGGTGTGCGGAATATAACAGCAAAGGGTAAAAAGTCGTGGAATTTACTGAGTATTTATTGGTAAATGCTGTGTCCCTAAAATCCAGCTGCTACCATCACTAAAATGTTAAAGGGGATTTAGTTTTCTTCTACTTAATAAAATAAATCCTACAGAACCCCGCAGGGGACATGGGGGGGGGGGGGGGGGGGGGGCACTTTGGCGAATT
>VUQK01013363.1:6767-18110 GCA_015106715.1 Bujurquina vittata | reverse complement strand
AATAAAAATAAATAAAAAAAAGTAATTGGAGGGAGGGTTTATTTTTTTTTTTTTTTTTTTTGGCTTCTAGTTATGTCAGGCTGTATTTTAAACAGTGCTAATCATATACCTTTGTGGACGCTTAATTAAAATTACAAAACCAATTTTAATCGGTGGTCCAATTAATATGTAAATGTATGCAAATGTAGTAAAACAAGGTGGTGATTAAGTTAAGGACACTCTATTTCATGTCTTCCTTAAGTGTGAAAACAAACCGTCTTTTCCCCCCCTGCCATCCCACCAACCGCACCACCACCACCACCACCACCCCCCCACCCCGCCAAAAAAAAAAGGCACCCAAGACTGATGGATCGTCATGTTTATGGGCCACATGCTGAGTTAGGAAAACATCCTCTGTGGTATCATTTAAAAAGAAAAAAAGAGCACTACAGTGATATTCAGAGCTATCCCCCCCCCCCCACACACACACACACACACACACAGAACCCGGTGTTCACGTGCATTAATGCTCATTTACCTAAGGTCACAGCAAAGTTATATCCTGTACATTATCTTACACCGTGGAGTGCGGGGGGGAGGGGGGGGGGTGTTTGAAATGCACGGCAAAGTTTTCCAGGCTTGAGGTGAGAGTTGACAATTCTAAACGAGCAGACTTTCAATTCTAATTAGGCCTCGGAGATACGGTGGTCTTTCAAAGCCGTATCTGGAAGGTGGGAGCGGGGCCGGGGAGGGGCGCGGGGGGGGCTAGCAGGTAATAATGAATCAGAATCTGAGTGGATATTAAATAACTTTGGGCACAGAGAGGGACACAGAGAGCGAGAGAGGAGAAAATTAATTTAACCTGCAAGTGAGACCTGCGGCGCCGGCCAGCGCGAGGTGAGCGCAGGTCATTAAACTTTGTTGCCTCTGAATTGATGGCCTCCGATAGTTTTATGAAAACAATAAAATGATCCCAAATGTGCTGTAATTTAATCATATGTGTTATTAAAACTACTGAGGCTAGATATTTTCACGTAGTACCTGCCAGCCCGTCAACAGCGAGCTTTCTCTGTGGCCTTGCTGCTCCTGCACACGCTGTGAAAGCTTAAACCGGTGCGAGTTGTTGCATAAATGACAGAAAAATGTTGAAATGTAAAATTTGATGACACTTTTAAGTATGTTGTTGGGCTGCTCGATCAGCTGTGGCTGAATCGCTTCACACTGTGTTTTGGCCCGTGCACGGCTGCCAGATTTGGTTAGGTTTTAGGACTGTGGACTTTGGCCAATTTCAGCTGGAAGTCAAGTCCAATTAGGAGGCTAGCTCGGGACATTTTGGGGCCTGTATCGGCACCAAGACTCTGGCTGATTCTTTTCTGTCATTTGTCACAAGTTTGACATAAATCTGGCGAGTAGACGCACTGGATTTGGAAATTCTGCATAAGCAACATCCAAAGATACACACTACAGCTTTTGATGCAACTTCCAATAGTGCATTAACGCCTTTACCATCTATTCCCAAAGGTAAAGACTGCATCACGCCATCCTTTATTTCAAGCCCCATTTCTGAACTGACTCCAGCTGCTCCTCTGTTATCAAAGGTTCCAGCAAGATGATTAGAAGTTGTGTGCTCAGAGAGCTCCTTAACAAACTGCATTTACTTTTATAGCAACATTATTAAGAAAGTACTTACTGGCAAGGTGCAGGGAAAGGGAGAAGGAGGTCAGGCATTCGCAGGTTTTATCCTGTAAAAATGTTCTTGAATCACAAAAAGTAGAAATTGGATTTGTGCATATTTTGTAAAAATCCTATGAAGACATTTTAATGTTCTCTTGGACCGATATGACAAATGCTTTTCTTTCTCAAGAGATTTACAGAAAGCTTGAAGGACAATTTATTATTATTATTATTATTATTATTATGGAAAATAACTTATGAATACAATTTCTCTCGCTTACACGCTACGTAAACAGCTGATTGCCGCTAGTAAGGGCAAGTAACCGGCGGTTTAGGGGCGATCGCATGGTGTTATAGGGTAAAGCTAAAGTTTAATTAAGACCGGACACAAACTCTTTTTGGAAGACAAACTGTAGCTTCAGAGTGTAAGCGGACACAGAGGAAGAGGACCCAAAATGCAGGACACATAAAAGGCTGAAAATCTGGTCTTCCAAAAAACATCAGTCTGTATGGCCAACAAAGCACATGATTAGCAGGCAAAAGTCAACGTCCACTAAACACAAAGACCACCAACCACCAAGGACATGGCAAGACTAACTCAACACCATGACTGAGCGCTTGAAATCCAACATTTCCCACAGTAAGATGCACCATCTGAAGCCCAGTGATGATAAATAGAAGTCATTATAAACACAGATGCCGCCACAGCGTGTGCTAGCATCATACAGCGATTCCAGCGGTGAGATGAGCTGTGCTGTTATCATGTATGTGAGCTAACTGGGGCTGTATTTCTGCATGCATGCATGCTTGCCTTCTTACATTCATGCATGTAAACATGAGTCCAATTTTATATCCCGCACAAGCTTGTGTTGCTGCCTCAGTGTGTGTGTAGCACACAGTACTTGTTCACTCATGCTTGCGTGCTTGTTTTCTTCTTTCCAACTCAACAAATTCAATTTTTTATGAGCTCGCCTATTCGCTCTGTTTGTGTGCGTTTGTGTGTCTGTGAGTGTGCATGCATGCGTGCATAAAACCAAGCCAGTAATTTTCACTTCATGAGCAGGAAAAGGTGTGTGTGTGTGTGGGTTCTGTGCTCGTGAATGGCAGCTTTACACGGGCAGGCGCGTGTGTTTCTGTGTGCGTTGAGCCTGCAAGTTAAGTCTTTAGCACACAAGGTGGGTGAGATGCTGGAAACAGCTTGTGTCATCAAGTGTTAGCAACCTGTAATCCCATCTGAGTCATGAGAACGTGCATCCCCCCTCCGACACTCGCAGCACGGCGGCTCCCTGGGGCTCAGAGTGCAACCTGCGCCCCACTGATACCGCCGCTACATGAGGTTTCCAGGTGACTTACACACATAAACACCAGGAGGGGGGGTCTCAGCTGTTAGCGAAGTGAAGCTAGTCCCCGAGCGGAGGAAGATGATGGCGGCAGTCACAGAGCAGGAGCAGGTAGCTTTGCTGGTGGCAATTTACTCTGCATGACAAGGCTGTGAAGACACAGCTGCCTGAGCTAAGAAAGGACTAACTGTGATAGTGAATGGTCTTCACGATCACGGCTCTACTGGGTCTGGTGCAATCATTGGCTTATTGTAGGAAATGTTTGTTGCTGCTGCTGCTGCTGCTGTTGATAATGTATTTTTAATTAAATAAATGTTTGATGGTCTCTGTGCAGGCTGATTAAATTATTCCCAATAAATTCTTTCAAGAATTGGCTTAACAGAATAAATGGGGAAAAGTTGCCATGATCCTATAATTCCATCACAGTGGCCACCATCTATCCATCCATCCATCTGGGTTCATGTCATAGTGGCAGGAGCCTAAGAAGAGACGCCCCTTCTCCCCAGCAACCGTTCCAGCACTTTTGTAGGGGACACCAAGGAGTGTCCAAGAAAGCTGAGAAAGAGAATCTCTCAAACTTGTCCTGGATCTGCTCTAACAACTCCTTCCTGCTTAAAACACCTCACCTAGGGGGGCATCCTGGCCAGATGCCGAACCACATCAACCGACTCCTTTACAATGAAGACGAACTCCTCTTAAATAAGCTTCAGAGCCCTTAACCCAAAACTCATTTACACCACTTGTGTGAGGAAGTGTATCTTATTCTATCAAACACTTCCTACAGCTCGTGGAAATAGGTGAAGATACAAATGTAAATTTACCAAAAAAATCAACAGTTAAATCCACATTTATGCAGATGCTGCAGCGGTCCGTCTGCTGATCTCCTATTCCACTCTAGAGTAGTGACTGTGGTTCAGAAGGTAGATCATCTATGACTCAGAAGGTGGACTTCCCCAGTCTGCATGTCACTGGCAACATAGTGAACCCCGAATAGCCCCCGATACATCCGTCTGAGTGTGAGTGAGAATGTTAAACAAGGCCTTTTAGGTGTAGAAGGGGGAAAAAGGTGCATGTGTTTGACTGAATGAATGAGGCTTGTAGTAAAAAGTACTTTGAGTACTCAGATAAAGTAGAAAAATGCTACATGAGTACCAGTCCATTTACCATTTACTCTCCAGAGTGACCACCTGCCTTTGTTGCAGACTAAGTACACTTTTGGCATCCCCAGCAGCAGCGTTGTCCCCGAAAAAGGACTACGTGCCATGGCGATGACCTCCAAACTCTCCCCTCCATTGGAGCTTCTGCAACAAAGGTTGGTCTATGGAGACTCAACCCAAATGACCCCCTGCCCCAGGGCCAGACCCCAAAGGTCACCAAGGTGTTGGAGTTGCTTCAACAGCATATAGATTTAGAATACTAGTTTAAATTACTCTCATGATTTTCTATGAGATATCAAATATCTCTACAAATTCATTTTTTATTAAAATCTAGTGGGGGATAATTACAGCGTCTGTGTATGTTAACTTCCCCTACAGTTTCATTGCTCTGAATGAAATGTGGCGACGCTTCCAAGAAAAAGAAAACAGCATCCAAGTTTGTTCCCAGAACAAACCATGTAGATGCAGCACTGATTTACAGTAACTGTGCGAGTAAAAATTAAGTGGAGGAGTTGTCAACACTGGAGGGTTTCCAATGTGTTTTTTTTTTTTTCTAGCAGTGAAATAAACTATTCAAAATCCATTTCCCTGCCAGAAAGAAGGCAAATTCACAGCTAAAAACCTCCCATGAAATGGATAGAAAATACCGAGATTTTATATTTACATTGAAAATAAAAAGTAGACAGGTCATTTGCACATACCATAACGGAAGCATTGTTAAATGTGATTGTGTTTGAAAGGGTCAATTGGATGTTTTCTTTCTTTCCAGGCAGCTTTCGAACAAAATCCAAGAAACGTATCGCAGCTGGACTCGGTCTGGATTGGCTCGGCTTGCTGGAGAATGACTGAAATCCGTCCAGCCAGTCAGGCCAGTTTGCAGCAGCTAAACTGGAAGGCCTCCGCTCAGCGGGGTTACCTCATTTGAAACAGTGGTTTCTTTTTTTTCCTTTTTTTTTTTTTGGCTGAGGGGTGGGGGGCTACTGCTGTTGGCCAAACCAGGTTTAGCTTTCTGTAGTGCAAATATTTTGAGCTGTGCAAGACTGGAATTTGACCTTCTGGCTTGTCATTAGGTCTGTTGATAAGCGAACTGCGTCTAACATCGGAACATTTGTTCATACCAGCTTTCTGTAATGTGAAATTTAACCCATGTCATGACCCTTGGTGTTTGGGATTTACTTTTTTACCCATATACAAAAAAAAAAGAAAAGAAAAAGGAACTCTAACATATTTAATACGGATGCTCTAAAGGACATTTACATGAAGTGTTTCTGAATTTCACATTCATTGTTTGCTGCTTAGACATCTGCAATGTGATAATATACTTCTTGGAGACAAAAGCAATTGAATCTGAGGTGATGTTACATCCAACACTGACATCAAACGCACATCTTGGAGACAAAATTATCACCTGCAAGGAGAGATGCCGTGGTGAGAAAAACGCTGCGGTACAAATCACAAACAGCAGGATTGTTGGTTTTCTCGAGTGACAAGTGTTGAAAGGTATTACTCTGCCTTTGAAAATGAAAGCTAAAAAAAAAATAATGACAACACTTGTTAAAATTATACAGGAGTGACGGAGCGGTTTTTCACACCAGGGGAAAACACTTGACTATAGGGACATGATTTAACTGTAAGTTTGAGGTATGTGCCTTTTATATATACATTTTCATAAAATTGTCAAGAGTTTTTATTTACTGAGATGTATTGAAATGCCTTTATTGTAGGCTTTAAATGGATTTTACTACCTTGGTGTGCATGATCTGTATCTTCAGACATTCAAATTACATGTGCTGCACACAATAAATACCCTAAAACATTTCCCTACCAAAGAAAAGAGGCTGCATGAAGGTGATACTAATGGCAGGCTGGCAAGTCCGCAGAGATATCCACTCAATAGGCAATTTAAAAATGGAAAGGAGGTGGTTTGACTAAGCAATAAAACTGTTGGACTGCCAGCATGAGCAGACACACATATCAGAGTGGAGTGAGGTATAGTGCTGGTGGTGGGAGGTGGGGGGCCAATTAGCTTATTTATAAATCAACAGCAATTCCACTGATGACTTGATCTTGAATTTGATCTGGCTGCAGGTTTTGAAGTCCCCTAACAGAAAAAAAAAAATCATTTATCTAATTCACTTTATTGGTAATAATCATGAGTCTCCCTTTGGCCTGCACTAATCAGAATCCTATTGATTTCCTCTGGACTCAAGGACTGCGATAAAGCAGCCTCAGCTGGCTGACTTCAGTATTTATAGTGTAAAGGATAAGCAAGGCATTATGTGGTCCCAAGCTTAATTGTTTACACTGAAGATGTAACTGATAGCACAAGAAAAAAACCCCAAAATGACCATGTCACTTCAGTGTAAAGAGTCCACAACACTGCCTCATATGGGCGTGCTCCGAGTTGGTTTTCAGATTACTTGGCAGTCAGTTGGTTTAAATATCCAAAGGTGTACCTCAGAGTTTCATATTAGGACCTCTTTTTTTTTTGTATATATGAAAGTCTTTATTTTAATTTAATAAACATTCAAGTCGTTGGACAAAGTTTTGCCTCTGTACACCACGACAGTTGATTTTAAAACAAAAAATATGTAAATAAAGTGTAGACTTTCAGCTTTAATTTGAGGGGTTTAAACATTTTTTCACATTAACCTTATAAGAATTACAGTCTGGACAATTAAGCGATAATCCTTTTCACAGCCAGGTGAGAGTGATTGCAGTAAATCCAAGTCAGACTTGTTTGGAGACTGGTTGCCTCCCACAGGCGACTTGTGCAATCACCTTGCAGTATAAGTAGTTACGCAGAGTTTGAAAGTGTTGCACGCTCAAACTCTGGGTGACCAGTTGGTTGCAATAGGTTGCCAACAGCACCAGGCACCCTCTGATGTTTCTAAGGTGCTGTCTTATGTTTACTGTATATGCCTTCATATTTATATATCTAGACTAAACTATGTAGGTTACATATTTGGCATTGATCATATGAAGGAGAAATATACAGAATTTTAATGTAATTTTCCAAACATCCTGTAAGCATATATGGGAGTTAAAGCTTGTTTCTAAGGTCTTCTGTTAGCTGCTGTATTTGTCTTTGTGTTTCATTAGGGATGCTTACATAGATCAGCACATCTCTTTTAGAAACACACATTCTGTTTCCACAAGCACTGAGTTTTGTAAACTTGGGCCAATAAAAATGTAGGACATTGTCTCCAACAGAGGGACACGAGAAAGAAATGCTGTGCAGACACCTGGTCACTCTATTTGAGACCTTGAAGGCTAAATTCCATGTTGCACATTGTCCTGTGGGGGCAGATCTGATTATGGCGATTTTAATGCTGCAGCTGATTTAAAAGCACCATGCAGGAATGTGGGATAACGCTTTCAATAGCCTAGTTAAAAAGCTCCAGTCTGGACTAAAGTCCGTCTTTCTTCTTTGCCTTCCTTCCACATGGTATTGCGATTCAAATCTCAATCTAAAATTGTGATAAGTGTTATTTGTCAATATCAGTATCAACTAAAACAGCCAAATGCTGCCTGTTTTCTCTCTGCATAATCACAGCGTTTAAGATCATGCATAAATGATGGCATAACTAACCCCGTTCGCGTTGTTAAATGAGGTTACCAGGTTAGCGCGCGCATTATTATACGGCAGCAGTCACTTTGCACATCATCACCATCCTTATTAGCGTGCTCACTTTTACAGGTGATGCTGCTGGAAGAAGACACTGTGATTCGGAGGCGAGTGCAACACAAATGAAGCACCCAAGACAAACAAAAGATCATTAGAGCACATTAAGATCCACATTACAGCTTTTACTGCCTCCTCAAGAGTCAAATGCGGTGGGTGAGTCATAAGCAGGCCCGCTAACTTACCGCACTGTGGCCCAGTGGCAGCTCATGTGGACGCCTGCCCACTAGTTGCAATTTGGCAGCAACACAATCAGAAGCTCACAGAGGTATATGATGTTACTGTATGTGGGCAAACACAGATGAGCTCAACCAAAGTGAGTGTTTAAGTCAAGAGAGGTTCAAGTGTGCAGCTCGACTTGACCCTGGCTTGCAAGTAAAAGACGAGAACGCAGTCATCCTCAGAAATAAATGACCTTCACTTATTCCGCTGGATCCACTGGAGATATTTAACATGTAAAGGTTGCAACACGTGGGAGACGTATTGGACAAAGTTAGCATTAAAATAAGTGATGTTAAAAGTTTTTTGAAAGAATGTTCAAAGAGTTTTCAGCTTGTTTCGTGTTTTAATGCTCATATATGCAATTCTTAAGAAGTACCAAGTATTGGAAAAGAAACAGGAGCCAAACATAAGCCAGAATGAAATGAGGCAGCAAGATAAGACTGAAGTGTCAGATTGAGGAGTCCTTTTAGAGCACAGACCATATGGAAATGCGCACACATGCATCACACAGTCACATATCTGCTAGTTATTATCATCACTATTGAAGCACAAGCTATTTGGACTTCACGGCAAATGTATTCTCAGTCAATTATTCATTAAACATGGTCCAAAATGTCTGCCTCTGAGGAATAAGTTGCATTGTGTTCATTTTTGGGATCTTAACACCACCAAACCGCTGTCTAAATGAACGGGGAAAGAGTTAGCACTGCTATTTCAGTGTTCACCTTTTTTTCCAGCACATATAAACTAACACTGAACTGCCACTCTCAACATGTCTGTCACCATGCAGTCGAAAATGTGGTAATCCTCAATTATGTGACTGCTGCAGTACAACAACATGATTAGCTTTTACATTTCTAAATATTTGGCAGGAGGGGTAGGGCAGCTACAACCACGGCACTGTGGGCGCCGGCCAGGCAGACTTGTGGCCCCAAATGCTTCATTTCTACCTGTTTCTAGTAGAGCCACTGTGGCCACCGCTCTTTTCTGCGAGGTGCTCTTTGGGCTTTGTGTTCAAACACTAAAATAAAGATATTCGGTGCGTTATGGTGTGGGACTGTAGCCTGAGGTTTACACTATATTGCTGGCTGTTAACTGCATCTCAGGCCATGTTATAGACTAGCACAAAAGTAGCGCAGTGATGGGGTGGATTACTTTAAAAGAAGAATTAAATAATGCGTAATACATTCGTTCTTCTGAGTAAACACTTGTGATATAAAGGCTGAAACAAGACGACTCAGACTCCATTTGTCATGTTCTCTTTAAGAGAAATTGAAGGCGACGATCAGGGTAAAATGTTGACTCCCTGTTTGATACACTGTAACCCATAACAGTCTAAAGACTCTGTTTATCCAGCTGTACTTAAATCTCTGAGCTCAGTTTCATGTGTGCTAAACCCCCTCAGCGTTTTGCCGAGGGTGACTCCTACAGCGACAATCAGCGGATCAGAGAGAGAGGATCCACAGCAGCACAGCTCCACTATGATAAATGAGTTTGTATTGTCTGTCAGGCCGGCTTCCTGCCAGCCCAGGTCACTGGTTATTAAATTACCACTTGTCAATGTCCTAAATACTGATTGATGGATGAGCATGGCAAATGAAGGACTCCTATGACTTTTGTTACCCTCTCCCAGTTTTCTCTGTGCAAGGCAAAACCTATACCAGATTGTTATTGGCATGTATTGAATGCATGCTGGCGGCTTTCTTCCAGAAACACTTTTATTAATGCTCATTTCAGAGCAATGTTTCTAGCCCCGGTGGGTTCTTACGCTTATTAAAAAGAACGGTTTCGGACACTTTTTTAATCACGCCGGTCCAATTATGCAGATGTCACAAAATTTAATCAAAAGCACACCAATGGTTTGACTTATCTAAAAGCGAGAGATACATATTTTGTTTCATTTTGTTTTGGTGCCCACCCCACCCCGCTTGAAGCACAGAAGGGTAATGTTGTTTTCTAAAAACGAGCACCTATGAACAGATAAAGAAAGGATTATACTGCATTTAAACTCATTTGCTTCTTTAAAAGTGTAAAATTCTCAAAATTGATACATTTTTTCCAGTGGGTTAAAAAGTGTCCTGCATATTTTTCTAAGTTATCTAATATGCACCAGTCAGTGCTCCCAAAATTACAATAAAAGTGCAACACACAGGAGAAAAGGTGTTCTTCCTCTTTAACATAATTACATATATGTTTATGTATTGTGTTGGATCAGGATTTGGTTTTCAGTTTGGGGACTTTTTTTTTAATGTGGAAATAAATACTCTCAACTTGTCTGTGTAGGTTTTCAGTCATCCAAGTCATAGTCCAATCCAATGCAGTGACGAGTGCTTGGACCTCTGCGTTGAAGAAACCAAACAGCCTCTTCACAAACACATGGCACAAAATAGAGGAGCCAACTCTAAAAGGACAAGACTCAGCTGTCCATCTGCACCTAAAGGAGAAAGGCCACTCTGAGGATGCCAGAGTTCACATTTTGAATCAGGATGAAAAAGAAGTCCAGTTGCCTTTTTTCAAGCTCCAGAGATTAGCTCACCAACTTTCCCCAGTCTAGAAAGCTGTCCTGAACTCCCTCCCCATGCCTCAACCCCCATTCACACCTGTGTTCAAGTGACCTCAGTAGGTCACTTGATAGAATGGGACGAAGTCCCAAACTGGTTTCACCACTGATTGTAATGACCCACACCTCCCTTTCACACCTTGGCGCATGTGATTATGCACATGAACAACCTCAATGGGACTACGCCCACCAGGGTTTAAATACCTGGGTCTCTCTCCACCTTTTGGTTTGAGAACTGAAGAAGCCTTTCGGATGAGAGGTGAAACGTCTTCAAGAAACAAAAGGAAGTCCAGTCGCCCTTTTTTCCAGCTCCAGAGACTGTCTCAGCTTGGGTGTCTGACATCCCTCTCACTCCCAGCAGGTATCATCACGCTTCAGTCCAACTCATTGGCGCCGACATAGTTATCTCTGTAAAAACGATATATGAATGTGCAGACTCTGTAGGCGTGGAGCTACAAGCCTTCTGTTTCTGATTGTAGTTTCCTTGTGGTCTGCAGTGCGGTCTGTTGTCCAATCACAATGTACACTTTGATGGCATGCAGGAAGATGACAAAAACATCAACTTAGCCTTTAACTTTCTGCAATCACCAACACCAACAATGAGGTAACCAGAGGCCATCGACTATCATTGACACTAAGTGACCTCAAGCACTAACAGACTAAATAATCACTTTCAGTGCAAAATGAGCGGGTCAACTTTTAACACCTCTGAGGTAAGACATTGAA
>VUQK01013362.1:22868-44276 GCA_015106715.1 Bujurquina vittata | reverse complement strand
TGAGTTATATCGTTCTTCAAAAATTGTGTGCCTTGAAATTTTATTACCTATTTTATTAATTAAAGTATCCATGAACTGAAGTTTTTTGGTATTATGACCAAGAGGGAAAAATCATGAACATTTTTGAAGCTTGTCTTTTGTTTGTTTTCTTTGTTTGCAGGTTAACCTAGGGGCACCCAGCACTGTTTTGTTTGTTGTTTTGGCATTGCTCACCTCTGAAGTTAATAAACTGCTGCACATTGAATCAAAATTGTGGTGGCTGGCTTTTCTTGAGCATGGTTGGAGTGGGGGAGTGGCACGTCATGTGATGCCCCGTTTTCCCCTAGACGTGGGACGTAACAGTCACACTGAATCCACGTGGGAAAGATTATTGGCTCAGTTTAATGTTTCCTAAACAGTCTGAACTTCTGCAGTTTTTCTAGCACTTCTATTATGACTCAGTACAACATTTGTCTGCAACAGTACAATGAAAATTTGAGAAAAGTCTTTGAAATCAAGTCATAGGAAACGACCTTCCCGACCGCAATATCTTGATTACATCACCACCCTAATAGCCTGCCTTTCACTTGAAATAAATCTGAAATGCAATTTAGTAAGATCTGACTATCTTTTATTATTCTGTTCTTTGTCCTGTATGAAAGAAGAACAGAACTGTAACAGTCCGCCTGAAACCGGTGACCGCACTTTAGCTCCCTTTGTCTCAAAAAGAAAATGAGCCCAAATGTCAAAAAGCATGCCACTTATACCAAAAAAAGAAAAAAGACATCTCTGGATGACCATGGGATTTTATCTCTGCAGTAATGGTAGAGGTTTTATTTTACTTGACTGACTTTGTATAATTTTTCAGAGATGGTGTAAACAGTGTTATTAATTTAATTAAAGTTTTATTATATAGCATGAATTCACAATAAAAAATGCCATTTAAAGACCCTAAAATAATCGCGGTAACCCCAACAATCAGACCATCCCCCATGAGCAAGTATTTAGTGACAGTGAAAAGGAAGAACCCGCTTTTATGAGGAAGAAACCTCTGGCAGAACCAGGCTCAGGGAGAGAAAAAAGCAGCACAGAGAGACGAGGACAAAACACACAGTATTAGAGAGATAAGACAGAAGTTACTGACATGCAGTAGTTTTAAACACACAGGGAGTAGAAACTGCAGTGGAGAATAAAAACGTACTGCATCACGGGAGGTCCCTAAGCAACCTGACCCTATGGCAGCATAACTAAGCCAAAACTATAAGCTTTATCAAAAAGCAAAGTTTGACTGCTAAGACTTAATATTATGTCTCCCAAAGTAGGAGCTGGTTATACAAGACAGGGCTGTGATAGCTGGTTAATACGGCACCATGAGAACTTTAAGATATACAAACATGTCCTGACTACAAGTTTCCTCAAAGCAGTTGCTGTCCATGGTGCTGATCAGAAGCTGGAATGATGCTTTTGATATTATTGATTATTGCTATTTGATATTTTTACACTTGTAGACTGTGAGTTTGTGTGTGACTGATTGTCGTGAGCTTGATGGTTTTTATGATTTTGTGTGGTGTACTTGATTGATTTTTTGAATGCTTTTAATGATTTTACTGCACATTTGTTTATGTTATGATGTAAAGCACTCTGAATTGACTTGCCTGAAATGTGTTATACAAATCAATGTTTACTTATTTTCTTACCTTGTGTATGTGTGTGTGTGTGTGTGTGTGTGTGTGTGTGTGTGCGTGTGTGTGTGTGTGTGTGTGTGTGTGTGTGTGCGTGTGTGTATGCCTCTCAGGCCGGTGCTGCTGCAGAGGATCTCTGATTGTTGTAATCTGAAAGCGGCGTATCAGCGAAGCTTCCACAGCGTCAGAATCAAACTGAGAGAAAACCCTGAAAACAGACAGTTTGACTTCAGGTAATCGACAGACTGAGGCTCAGAGTCCGTCTGCAGCACCGTGTGAACACTTTAAACCTGAATATTCATTTTCAGCGAGAACTACATCTTCGGGAAGTTTGATGCTTTCTGCCGGCGCCTGGAGAAGATCGCTGACATGGCGTCCACGCTGGAGAGCCTGGCTGCTCTGCAGAACATGAAGGTGGCTGATTTTCAGATAAGATTTCATCTTTGGAGGCAATAAATAAACAAATGACTCCATGAAATATACATAAATGCTCAAAATCAATAATCAAATTTGATATTTTTCACCTTTTTTTTACATTTGCGCGATTTCCTGGACAGTATTTGCACTGCAGGTCAGTGAAAAAACAATCATAACTGCAGAGTTCATTCTTCGGCTGTGGCTCCTTTGTTTGGGCCTCCTGGTTCTGGTCCTGAAGTGATGGCTCTCGTTTCTTTCACACATCCAACATATAAAACAATTTAATCCTCCACATGAGTAATTAATTCCTTTTTAGGGTTTTTATGAATATAAAACTATTCAGACCCCACATTTTACTTATTTCAGCTTCCATCCACTCCCCCCGATGGTTTGATGAAGTTCAGTACTTAAATGATCAGCAGTAATAATGCAGCCAGCTTTTCAGCTCACGTTCAATGAGAGCGATTCAAACTGAGCTCAGGTGTGTTTCAGGTGGAGGGCGTGGACAAGATCTGTGTTCGCTACCAGACCATCGTCTCCACAGCTAAATCCAAGACCTATGACATCCTGGATCACCGCAAACTGGAGGTGATCTCAAATGTTGCGTATTCTTATAAAAAGCCTACAAAAAACGTCATTATTATACTGAATTGCTTCCGTATTAATAACACTGAAGTTTGTAGACTTTTTGGAATTTCCAGGATTTCTGCATGAAACGTGTTCTGATCATCTTACAGTGAAGCCGTCTGACTGAACTAATGACACATCAACACTTACATTTCACGTCTTTACTTAGCACTGAGTGATCACAGTCTGGGCTCACAGGCGGGAAAACAACGTGAACTCTTGATTTCAATAACTGCTCCACCCGCATCACCCTCCATCTGGGGTTTCTTGGAGCAGCTAAGGTGGGTTCGGTCAGTTTCTTGTTTCATCGTGTGTTTTGGGTAATCATCTTGCTGCATTGGGGAAACTCTTCTGAGCTTTAATCCATGGGCCACTGCCCTGATATTCTCCTGGAAGGTTTCTTTCTTCTCACAGTTTTGAATTTTTTCATCCATCAGTGACTACAAGTCAGCAGCTCAAGCCTCGATGCCGCCACCACCGTGCTTCACAATTAGGAAGATTTGGGTTTGCTGTGTAGAGCCTTTGTTCTTCCACACAATGTGTTCTCCATGTTGTTTCATCTGTCCACAAACTGTAGTCCAAGTGTTGTGTTGTCAGTGCTTCTGGAGAGCAGCACAAGCTTCATGGTCTACTCACGCCAACACCATTCTTATCAAGTATTTATCAGATTGTACACACATGGACACAGATTTTGTCCAGCTGTAGAGATTTCTGCAGCTTTGCATTGTTTTTCACCTCTGCCACACGTTTTGTTCTCTGCAGCAGATCCACTCTTAACCAACAATCACACTGTATGCACATCTGGAGACAGCCTGGACGAGTACTCGTTCCTGTTGTGTGCATCGTACTGTAATGTCTCTCCGCACAAGTTTGCATCGCCACAAAAGTTTAGGCAGACACAGTCCACAGGGTCACACTCCCTGTGGATGAAACTGATGTCACTCGGACCCAAGCAGAACTGAGGTGGAAACTATGACTTGGCAGAAATGAGGTCCATATGCAGGAAACAGAAGGAAGCAATTTGCTAGTTTAACCTAGAAGTTTATTTATTACAGAGTTAAATAGTGGAGAGAACAAGAGGTTGGCAGTTACAGCTGATTCAAGGGGAAAGCCAGAAACTGTGAGGAAACCGACTCAGCTCTCTGCTGGGCTCCTCTCAGTCTGAGTAGCTGGAAGGAACAGAGGGTCATGAGTGTGGCTCAGTCTGCAGGCTAGCAGACTGGTGATGATGAGAACAGTCTACAGGGCAGAAGATAACTAGAAGGATTAGAAGACCCAACCTCTGGCACACCTGGAGCCACTCCTGTAATTAGGAGCATCAATCCCAACTTTCCTCCATTTGTGGACAGTTGCTCTGAGTGTGGAGCGATGAACACTCAAGTCTTTGAAATGCTTTTAGATCCTTCTTTTAGTCTCATCTTCATGTATCCACGGGCACTCAGACTGACTGCTCAGTGCGTTCAACAAACACACAGCAGTGTGTGTCTTTAGTTCAGACAGCTTGTGTGTCTCTGATGATCAGACACATTTTATGAGAACTCAGTGCAGACGTCCTGCTGATCAGTCCTGAGGTCACCGTGATGACCTCAGAGGTGACAGAGTCACAGTTATCCGTTTGTCTCAGTTCGACAGCGACTATGCGGACTTCCAGCTCCAAGTTCAGGATTTGTTCCAGTCTCTTCAGTCTGTGCTGGACTCCTGGTTCCACCGGTCTGTCACTGTGAGTTCACCACAATCAGAACTGAAACCAGGCTCGTATTCTTATTATGTGAATCTTAAAAACATCTGGGTTTCAGACGGAGAGACTGCTGGAGCTGCTGGCCATGTTTGAGTCGGGTCCGACGGCTCGTCTGGACCTGAAGCAGTACTACCTGCTGCTGCTGCAGCGCTACGGCAGAGATCTGGAGCTGCTGAGGAAGACCTACCAGAAACAGAAGGAGACGCCTCCTATTGGCCGCAACCTGCCACCGGTACAAACACCCGCTCATGCTGTGTTCTTTTTAGTTAATTATCAACATGAATTCATTACAGCTGACACGACTGTATCTCTGTGCAAGTCCCCGCTGTAGCTCAACGCAACAAGGAAGGACGCTCCGCTGTATGGTTCCATTCAGGAAATACAACTTATGTATTTACCAAATAAACAATAAAACCTCTAAAAATTAAACAAAAGTAACCAATTATGGACTAACTAACTGTATATTTGTCTGGTTGCTCAGCACTAACCCCTCTCTCTCTCTCAGGTGGCCGGCAGGATCCTGTGGTGCCGGCAGCTCTTCAGGAAAATTGAAGCTCCGATGTTGATCTTGAAGAAGAAGCTCGACTTTCTCAAGGTTCAAACTCTGATTTTACCCCGTCAGTCACACAAATACCACTGATCAGGGCGGTCTCAGTGACACGGCCTGTCTGTCTGTACCAGGGCCCGGAGATGACCAAAATCATCCAGAACTACAACAAGTTAGCAGTGGTGTTGCTGCAGTACGAGGTGCTGCACCTGAAGGGGTGGAGTCAAGCTGCAGAGGGCACACCGCACTGCCTGAGTGCTTCCCTGCTGGTCCGGCATGAAAACAACAAGGTTTGAGATGCCTGGATGAATGTATGGCAGGTCCCATTTTTGTGTTTAGGATAAAGGCTTGCAATGCAAAATAAATCACACTGTTTGAACTAACCACAGACTCTCAGCTTTCTGCACTCTCTGTCCTTTTGTGTTGGATCTTCTTGTTAGATTTTAATGATCAATTTGCAAGAGACTCTTTGTTCCAGCAGGTCTTCGTGAACCTGGACCCTGTGGTGCTTGAGGTGCTGCAGGAAGCTCGGTGGATGGCCAATCTGGGTGTGAGCGTGCCAAAGGTCATCCAGAAGATGACCTCCAGAGAAAGGCAGCTCAGAGAGTTGTACAGCCGGTGAGAAAGTCCAAACAAAATCACATCGGGATTTTCTGCATTTTGTTTCGCCGTGGTGCTTCTTTGATGGTACCCCATCTTGTTTTCATTTCTTGTTAACCTCCTCAAACCTGTCTGCTTCCTTTCCTCTCTCTCCTCTGATGGCCCAGGCTGCTGGAGTTGCTCCAGGACTACAGCTCCGTGGTGGGCAGGATCCCACCTCTGCTCCTCCCTCTCATGCAGCCCTTCATTGGCCGTGTGGAGGCAGCTCTCTCCCCTGGACTCACCTCACTTTCTTGGTCTGCTCTCAATATTGATGGATGTAAGGATGGACAGCTTCCTGTCTCATTCCTTGTTGTATTAATGCACAAAGAATGACGATCAGATTTGTAAACACTGCAGTGAATAAAGCATTCATTAATGATTCACTTCTGCTCAGTCATACAGAATGTGTATGTGGCTCTGAAAGACCTGGACTTGGTAGCCAAAACGGCGACGGACCTGCTGGACTGTCGCATCGGCCGGCTGCTTCAGGTCATGTCGTCCTGCTTTCTGCTGCTCCTTCCTGAAGACTCGCCTGTCTCGCCTCAGGAGCTCCTGCTGCAGACAGAAAGCTTGGTCCAGGCTGCTGCTGTCACGCTGAAGTGGTAACACTGATAACCGACAGTCACAGAGTAAAGACAGAGGCATGCAGTCCCTGCAAATTAAAGTCACTTTCTGTATCAGGCTGTGAACATGTTGATTTCTGCTGTTTTAACATGAGAGTCTATGGGGACTGACTCTCTGTGGTGCCCCTGCTGGACGCCAGAGGAGCTGCAGCAGAAACCTGCATCAGTAAAATAACAGAGCGAGTCTCTTCCTTCATCACTGCTGCTGTTTGTGTGCAGGCAGAGTCAGCAGGTGGAGAGATACGTGTACGAGCTGATAGAGGAGCTGAAGAGGAAGATGAAGACAGTGGAGACCGGTAATCTCGAGGTAACACGCACGCACGCACACACACACACACACACACACACACACACCTTCATTCATTTATTGATTTCTACTCTTCGTCCTCAGGGATCTTTTAAGTGTCTCCATCCAGACTCCAAACAGAAGACTCGCTGTCTGTCATGTCTTCCATGTTGTTTCTACAACCTGATTGGTCAGATCTGTTCCCGCAACACTGAAGCTCTGGTCAAAGGTCCGCCTCCCGTTCTACCACATCTTCCTGTTTCCTGTTTCTTCCATTCCGCCATCGCACTCATCTTCTGTCTCCACTCCACCTTCCCTCCATTCCTTTCAGTCTGTATTAATCAAAGCTCTTACAAACATCATGTCTGAGCTTGGATCTCTTTTCCCTCAGCCACCAAATCCTCTCTGGATGCCCTGAGGACACGACTTCACGTCTCCAAACAACAGCCACACTTTTCTTCCTCTGTGGTGTCAGCCCCCAGCAGCACCCAGTCAGCTCCTCCACCTCTCTTCAGGACCTCCATCCAGCTTGCAATCCCCAACATCATCCTCAGACCCAGTCTGGATGACATTCAGGTATTGCTGTGTCCAGCTGTGAACCAGATTTGATCCCCGGTGACCTTTCTGAAGCTCTGACGTGTCTGAATGGAATCCCTTGGCTTCATAGTGCCGTCTCTGCCCTCATCCTGTGTGTTGTTCTTGTGCTCCGCTGCTGTTTGTGTCATAAAAGTGTGTTTGTTTCAGTCCACAGTGAATAAGCTGGTGAGCGCTGTGCTGTCTGTGACCAGAGACATCCCTCTGTGGACTTACTCTTACCTGCAGTACAAGCAGCAGCAGGTACGCTCACCTCATCCAGCTTTAAATCACCTGACAGCAGGCAGCCAATCAGATTCCAGCTTCATCCACCATCTTTCTGTTTTTCAGGTGGAGCAGGCGGCGGGTCGTAATGCAGGAGATGACATCCCGGTGAAGCCGCCTGTGCTGCGAGCGCTGGACCGACAGCTGGCTGAACACAAAGACATCAGCAGGTCAGGCAGCACAAATATGAGACGCTGATGACACACTGTGGACACACACAATAAGATCACACTAACAGCGTCCACAGTCAGACCTCCAGCAGGCGTCTGCCACACACTGAAAACATAGAGAGTTGATTCTGTGGAGGCAAAATGTGCTTTAGTGCATGGTCAGTAGTTAGTGGTGCTGCAACAGCACTGGAGGGTCCTGGCGTCGAGCCTGGACAGTTCAGAGTGTAGCTGCAGAGTTTCTCACCCAGCAACGGTGTATAAGCTCCAAACAGCTTTGGCTACAGCGTGATGAGAAGCGAGGGTTCAAATGTTATGATGAATCACTGACTGCTCTAACGACCACAGAGCTGTGTTCAGTCATCAGCTCAGTCACCAAATATGAAAGATGGGAGAAACATGGATGAAGGAAGGATGGGAGCTGATGGAGCCGGAGTTCCAAACTGGCTTCACTTTGCAGACTTGGAAGATACGATACACTTTTCCATGGATGAACCGGCTCGGATGTTAATCAGCTGATCGAATCATAGTCAGCCCATTAGTGCGTGTGATGATGATGACGATGATGATGATTATGATGATGATGTTGTCTGGAGCAGGGTGGTGATGCAGCTCGGCTCCATCGTGTTGCACCTGAAAGCTCCGGCTGCCGAGACCTTAAACGACCTGAGTCACTTCTCCACCCTGTGGAACCAGGTGTGTGTGTGTGTGTGTGTGTGTGAGTGTGTGTGAGTGTGTGTGTTGAGGCTGGTGTCACTGTTGTTGAGCTGCACTAACACCTGGCTGTGTTCAGGACCCAGAAGAGCAGGTGCAGGCCTTCCTGCAGTCCGACCCCTCACTGACAGAGTTCAGCGCTCAGATCTGTTTCTACTCTGTGAGTCCACTTCCTGTTACACACACACACACACACACACACACACACACAGCTGAAAAGCGGTTGTAGAGTCTGGTTCGTAGGCCAATGTCATGTGGTTAGAAACCTGCACAGGTGTGCAGATGAAGCAGCCTGTGGTGGTTGAAGGTGATGCTGTCAGGAAGCTGCTGCTAATTCTCTGCTGCTCACTTCATGACCAAAGCAAAACAAATGATGCTGCTGATGACATGCATTTTACTACAGTAGAAACCCCATCTCTCCAAAACATGATGAGACGGCCTCTTTTTCATTTATTTCAACTTTATATGGTGCCAAATCACATCAAACTGTCGCCTCAAGGTGCTTTATGTTGGAGGTAAAGACTCTACAATAATAAAGAGAAAACCCAACGGTCAAAACAGTTCCTATGAGCAAGCACTTAGCAACAGTGGGAAGGAAAAACTCCCTTTTTACAGGAAGAAACCTCCAGCAGAACCAGGCTCAGGGAGGGGCAGGGAGCCAGTGAAGTGAAGCCAGTATGGGAGAAATGTGCTCTCTCTTTCTAGTCCCTGTCAGTACTCTAGCTGCAGCATTTTGGATCAGCTGAAGGCTTTTCAGGGAGCTTTTAGGACAGCCTGATAATAATGAATTACAATAGTCCAGCCTAGAAGTAATAAATGCATGGATTAGCTTCTCAGCATCAGTCTGAGAAAGGATGTTTCTAATTTTGGCAATATTGCGCAAATGCAAAAAAGCAGTCCTACATATTAGTTTAATGTGTGCATTAAAGGACATATCCTGGTCAAAAATGACTCCAAGATTTCTCACAGAGTTTCTGAGGTCAAAGCAGAAGTCCTGGCAGCGGCAGTTTGACTATTCTCAGAATTATTTACCAAAGCTGAAACGTGTCGTCCCTGCAGAAGCTGGAGGTGCAGATCTCGGAGCTCCCAGTGTTTTACACGGTGGGTTCGATCCTCTTCGACACCGACCAGCTGAAGCTCTCGCTCACTCAGGAGTGTCGCAACTGGAAACGAGCTTTCGGTGCTGCGATGAACCGCCGAGCGTCCGCCGACATGAACGACATCCTGTCGTTCGTGGACGCAGTCACGAAGCGCCTGCAGCGTCCAATCACAGACCTGGATGACGTCAGAGCAGCTATGGCAGCGCTCCGAGAGGTGAGCGTGCAGCTGATTGGCTGTCTGCAACTTCTGTATCTCCTCTTTCGTTTATTCTTTCAGTCAATTCAGTAATTGATAAATGGCCTTACTTTAGAATTTATACATTGATTAATTTATCTGTCCATAAATCTGCAGCTGCTAATGTTTCTGTTGAACTGCCAGAATCCACAATAAACAAATAAATAAACAGCACATTTAATAATTGCTCAGGCATCAATTAATTATTGCTTCATTCATTTTGGCAGTTTCAGTCCTCTCGTTGTTTCTAATGTAGCCGTTTGTTGTCTCACTCGTGCACAGCAAAATTCGCTCCTGTGCTCATTCTCCTCACTGTTGCAGGTTCGGGAGGCAGAGATCCGCATCGACGCCACCATCGGGCCGGTGGAGGAATCGTTTGCTCTGCTCAGCAAGCATGAGCTGCAGTTCAATGATGGCAACGCGGAGCGCGTGGACGGCCTGATGTACGCCTGGAGAAACCTCAGCGCCCTGGTGAGTCAGGGGGAGGGGCATCATGTTACAGGTGCTCTTTACAGGTGTGTGTTATGTGTGTGTGTTGTGGCTTCAGGTGGTGCAGACGCAGAACACTCTGGTGCAGATTCAGCCCAGCATGAAGGCAGACCTGCTGTCTGCAGTGCGGAGCCTCCAGAGTCAGGCTCAGCGCTTCTGCACCGAGTACACCCTCAGGTACGAACACGGCAGACACACGGCAGGATTCAAAAAGTCAAAGGAGTGTGTGTGTAGGTGTGTGTGTGTGTGTGTGTCTGCAGGGGCCCGGGGGTGGAGGGCGTGGCCCCGGGTGAAGCCAGCGAGCGGCTGCAGAGCTTTCAGGCAGAGTTCGATCAGCTGTGGAGGAAATACACCACCTGCTCAGGTGGAGAGCAGCTGTTCGGGCTGCCTGTTAACGGTAGGCTGACCGGCTCACCTGCCTGCTTCCCGTTTGCCGGCCTCCTTCCTCACCTGTGTCGTGCTCAAAGTGATTAAAAGTGTTTGCCAAAAAAGTGTTTGGCTGTATTTAAACTGTGTCAATCATATTTCTCATCAACATCGAGTCCTTTTGATCATCACAAGGTAGAAGCTACAATCACTTTTAGGCAAAATTACAGTTTTACATTTTTTTTAACAGGGTAAAAACCTGATATCACTGACATTACAGATCTATATTTGCAGACACCAGCAGAAATTACAACATCATAGATCTGTATCCAAAAAGGACTGCAGACTTGAGATACTTGCAGGTCATCTAGCCATTTTAAAAATAAGCTCTTCATAAATCTTGTTGATTATGCTCTATTTACCGATGTAAGCAAATAAATTACACATAAAAACACTGAAACATCAGTAATTTAGTCGGACGATCATCTCCTCCTGAAGAGTACCCGGAGCTGCAGAGGATCCGCCGGGAGCTCTCTCTGCTCTCCAAACTCTACGGTCTGTACGGCTCGGTCACCGACAGCGTCGCCGGGTACTACGACATCCTGTGGGCCGAGCTCAACATTGAGAAGATCAACGCAGAGCTGCAGGACTTCCAGAACAGGTGCACTTCATTAGACTTCTCCATTTTAGTTCCATACGGTCATGTTATTTTAGCAGTTTCACTCTGCATCACTCTGCAGCCAATCAGCAGGTGTCCCTGTTAATGTGGGACCACACAGCAGCTGTACAGCTCCTCCCACCGTCCCACACATGCAGACCATGTCCCACATAGGGATCAGCTCCAGTTTACCAAAGCAATGCCTCAGCTTCCTGTCTTAAACTGGATATATGAAGATTTTAGTTGAGTGGGTCAGAATAATCTGAGAGCTGTATTCTTAGAATCTGCACAGGCTGCACTGAAAAAGGAAATGAAGCATTTTTGGACACTGTTAAAGCTGCAGCTCACCTGCACAGATGAGCTTTATAAACTCCGACTCGTTTTCTCTTCCTGTGGTGCTTAGGATCAGGAAGCTCCCAAAGGCTCTGAAGGAGTGGCAGGCCTTCCGAGATCTGAAGAAAACCATCGATGATTTCGCTGAGACCTGCCCTCTGCTCGCCATGATGGCCAACAAGGTGTCAGAATAAATACATTTGAACCTTCTCACTCTGAACCAGTCAGGAGAACAATTTCACCTCTGCAGTCATCTATAAATGTATTGGCCCGGGGGTTTTGGCTTGGAGCCTTCATCAGGAGTATTTCTTATCTCCTCCAGTCTCTTTGGATGTAGGTGACGTAGTGCCAGAAAAGTTGCTAATATCTCTGCCCTGCTGTGATACACTTTGCATGCTCAGGCGATGCTGCAGAGGCACTGGACTCGTCTCAGTGAACTGACCGCTCACAGCTTCCAGGTGGACTCGGAGAGTTTCTCCCTGAGGAACATCATGGAGGCGCCGCTGCTCAAATACAAAGAGGACATTGAGGTATGAAGGCCAAAACAGGTTTAAAGCTGCTGCGAGTTGCTGAAAATCTGCTTTTAAAAGTGGTTTTATCAGCTGTGTGCTGATCTGAACGTCTGTGGCGTTGTGGCAGGATGTCTGCATCAGCGCAGTGAAGGAGCGCGACATCGAGGCCAAGCTGAAGGACGTGGTGGCCGAGTGGAGCGGCCACACACTCAGCTTCGCCACCTTCAGGACCAGAGGAGAACTGCTGCTGAAAGGCGCCGAGACTGCAGAGAAAATCTCCATGATGGAGGACAGTCTGATGGTTCTGACATCCCTGCTGAGCAACAGGTGAGGAGACGAGGACCGGAGTAAAAGAAAGGAACGAGGAAAGAAAGATGGAGGAGGGTGGGAGAGAGAAGACGTCTCAGACTCAGAAAGCAGGAGAGGAAGAACAGGACTGGCAGGAATGACAAAACGCTGCTTTGCTCTGCAGGTACAATGCTCCGTTCAAGCCCTCCATCCAGCTGTGGGTTCAGAAACTTTCCAACACCTCAGAGATCATCGAGAAGTGGCTGTCGGTTCAAAACCTCTGGATCTACCTTGAAGCGGTGTTTGTGGCTGGAGACATTGCCAAGCAGCTGCCTCAGGTGGGAACCAACTCTGAAACTGCCTTTTTATCGCTTTTCTTTCACAGCAGAGACTAAAGTCGGCCTTTAACTCTCACAGGAGGCCAAACGGTTCCAGAACATCGACAAGTCGTGGCAGAGGATCATGCAGCGAGCGCACGAGGTTCCCAACATGGTGCAGTGCTGCGTGGGAGATGAGACGCTCAGCCAGGTGCAGCCCACGTGCCTCTGAGCAACACTCTGTCATGAGGGATAAATAGGTTTGATTCACAGCATCTTCATCTCTCCTCCTCCTCCTGCAGCTGCTCCCTCACCTGCTGGAGCAGTTGGAGCTCTGTCAGAAGTCACTGTCCGGTTACCTGGAGAAGAAAAGGTTGGTGTTCCCTCGCTTTTTCTTCGTGTCTGACCCCGCCCTGCTGGAGATCCTGGGCCAAGCCTCTGACTCACACACTATACAGGTGACACAGCTGCACACAGCTGCACACAGCTGCACACAGGTGACACTCGGACATGCAGACTGCGTTTCACTTTAGTGAGAAAGATCATTCAAACTGTGTGTGTGTGTGTGTGTGTGTGTGTGTGCGTGTGTGTGTGTGTGTGTGTGTGTTTCTGTCAGGCTCATCTCCTCAGTCTGTTCGATAACATTAACAGAGTCGTATTCAATGAGAGAATCTATGACCAGATGATCAGTTTTCAGTCTCAAGAAGGAGAAACTGTGGAGCTGAGCCAGCCCGTCCTGGCACAGGTACACTCACCCCCACATGGGGACCAACACATAATTCAGCTGCATGTTATCGTTCCCTGAACCTCATTTATCACTTATATCACCTCCTCTTTCAGGGGAATGTGGAGGTGTGGTTAGGACAGCTGCTGGCTGGGGTGAGGCAAACCCTCCATGCCATCATCCGTCAGGCCTACCTCATCATCAGTGATCCTCTCTTTAAGCTGCTGGAGTTCCAGTCGGCGTTCCCGGCTCAGGTCGGCCTGTTGGGAATCCAGATGATCTGGACCAGAGATGCAGAAGAAGCTCTCGTCCTCAGCAAGTCTGACAAGAAGGTGCTAAACTCTAAACATTAAAAGTGAAGCTAAAATTAAAGCTCCGTCTCTGCTCTGACCTCATCCGCTGGTTAGTGAAGCTCTGCTTCGCGTTGAAGCCTCAACTTTAGTTATTTTGGCTGTCTTGGATTTTTGTCTTGGATCCATCCATCCATCCATCCATCCATCCATCCATCCAAATTCAGGGTCATGGTAAGGCTGGAGCCTCTCCCAGCTCCCATAGAATGAGAGGCACGGTACACCTGGACAGATCACCTGCCTGTCACAGGGCTCAATGTCCAGTTAAAAAAAATAAAAAATAAAAGATAGCTTTGGTCAAAATGCCAAACTGGAGGTTTGAAAACAGGAATCCACAAGCTAACATGATGCAGTGGAGCCTGTGCTCATTATTCACATGGTCTTATGATGATGATCTCCTCTCCTGACCGTCCCCAATTTATTGGCTACCAGATCATGCAGACAACCAATCAGAAGTTCCTGGACCTCCTCAATGAGCTCATCGACATGACGACGAGGGAGCTGAGCAGGAATGAGAGGACCAAATATGAAACCCTGATCACCATCCACGTCCACCAGAGAGACATTTTCGATGACCTGGTGTGTGACTGAAAGGTCAGCAGTATCAAGAGCTGTTTAATAGTGTCTGTCAGAGTGGTTCATGTTACTTTGTCTCAGGTGCGCATGAACGTGCGGTCAGCAGCAGACTTCGAATGGCAGAAGCAGTCAAGGTTTTACTTCCTGGAGGAGACGGACAGATGTGTCATCCAAATCACAGATGTGGAGTTCAGCTACTGCAATGAATACCTGGGCTGCACAGACAGGCTGGTCATCACCCCGCTCACAGACAGGTACTCACACTCCAACGTCACTCCCCGCTCGCTCTGCCGGCTGGCATCCTTTCAGACCTGAATCTGTTGAACATCTGTCCAGGTGTTACATCACTCTGTCCCAGGCTCTGGGGATGAGTATGGGCGGAGCTCCGGCCGGTCCAGCAGGAACAGGTAACGCAGTGTGTGTGTCTCTGGCAAGTGAGAGTGGATTGTTGCATGTTGTTGTGATTGTGTGTGTGTGTGTGTGTTTGTGTGTGTGTGTTCACAGGGAAAACTGAGACTACTAAAGACATGGGTCGCTGTCTGGGAAAGTATGTGGTGGTTTTCAACTGTTCAGACCAGATGGACTACAGAGGACTGGGACGGATCTACAAAGGTGCGTGAAGGTTTGGGTAGTGGGCAAGCTGGGGCCGATCAGCATCTTTGAGGGTTAGATCCTTATTGAGGCCTGTTTCTCATGAGTCAGAGACAGAAGTGTCCAAATTAATCATGTCAGAATCATCCACTCTCCTCTGACTCTTCAGCGAGATTATTTGATGTTATGAGTTCAAAGTTCAGACACCCTAATATTGGCCACATTTTATGATAGTATTTGTTCCGCTCTGTAGCAAATCCTGTTGGCCCATCTCGACCTTCAGCCGCAGCTGGCTGAGTTTGCGGCTGTGTGTCCCTGCAGGTCTGGCTCAGTCCGGAGCCTGGGGCTGCTTCGATGAGTTTAACCGCATCGAGCTGCCGGTGCTCTCCGTCGCCGCCCAGCAGATCTACATCGTCCTGCAGTGTAAGAAGAACAAGAAGAAACAGTTCGTCTTCACTGATGGAGATGTGGTCGACATGGACCCCGAGTTCGGCATCTTCCTCACTATGGTACCTCAGCCCTGCACCTGAGCCTGGGAACATTGTTACTAATTACTAATTTATTATTAATTTACTCAAAGGGAAAAATACAGCAACTTATGATAACACCACTGAAATATCCACTTTAAAAGATAAATGAGCAAAAGAGAGCCAGAGGTTCTAGAACAACCACAAAACTGGAACTGCAGAACTCATTGATGCAAGCAGAGGTTCTAGCTCTACTTTCTAGGCTATTATTTATGTATTTATGAGAATGTGTACAAGAACCTTAATGTTCTGCTCAGTGTTTTTTAAGTGAGGGAGCCACAGTCTCCATGCACTGATGTTCCTCAGTACCAATCAGAAAGTTCTAGAACTGAACCTGGACTTCATCAGTAACTTCCTGGTTTTCCAGAACCCCGGTTACGCCGGCCGTCAGGAGCTGCCTGAAAACCTGAAGATTCAGTTCCGCACGGTCGCCATGATGGTCCCGGACCGCGCCATCATCATGAGAGTTAAATTGGCCAGTGCAGGTTTCCGTGACAACCAGGTCCTAAGCAGGAAGTTCTACACCCTCTACAAACTGTGTGAGGAGCAGCTGTCCAAACAGGTGATGCTGACCTCAGTGTCGATCCACGTTTAGCATCTGTTCTCTTCTACATTCTGCTCACTGTGATGGAATTTCCCGACACATTATCCATTATGTCTTTTCAAATATGTGAGTAATATTTTAATCATATTACCAGGTATCATTTGTTTGGTCTTCAGGTCCATTATGATTTTGGTCTGAGGAACATTTTGTCAGTTTTGAGGACGTTGGGAGCTGTGAAGAGATCAAACCCATCAGAAGCAGAGAAGACCGTGGTGATGAGAGTCCTGAGGGACATGAACCTCTCCAAACTGGTGTGTGTGTGTGTGTGTGTGTGTGTGTGTAATGTATGAGGAGTACCCACTAGGGGGAGCCCTTCTCAGTGTTAAATTCAGCACTGCTGATCATTTCTTTCTGTAGGTGGACGAGGACGAGCCTCTGTTTATGAGTCTGATCAATGACCTGTTTCCTGGCATTGGTATGTTTCTCTCTCACACACTGAAACACGCTAACAGAGGCCCGTGCTTTAGCCATGAAGAGATTTATTCTGTTCTTTCATTGTGATGAAGCAGAAATGAGTTCATGTCTGGGGGCTTCTGTTTTGTCCTCCGTAGTTCTGGATAAAGCAGGTTATCCAGACTTGGAGTCGTCCATCCACAGTCAGGCTCAGCGGGCCGGTCTGATCCCCCACCCCCCCTGGATCCTCAAACTGGTTCAGCTCTACGAGACGCAGAGAGTCCGGCATGGTACTCACCAGCTCATGACACGGTTACACATTAAACCGTCCTTCCAGCCTCGCCGCTGTCATTAAACATACAAACCGTTCAGAATCATCTTTTTCTTAAAATGAGACCTTCTTGTCTGTATTTTCTCAGTAGCTGGTGTGAGATGATAGTTCTTTATTGGAAATGATGAACTTAAAGGCCTTTAAACTATTTTAACTTTCTATATAAAAGAGTAAAAGATTCTGGCAGAAATAGTCAATTTTTCACAAAAAAGTTTAATTATACTGAGATAGAAAAATAGCTGGCAGATGTTTCCAGAGACGCTGCCTCATTGAGTCCTCTCAGTGCAGATGGGAGTAGCTGTCCTGTGCTCATGCAGGCATGATGACGCTGGGTCCGAGCGGCGCCGGGAAGACAGCGTGCATCCACACTCTGATGAAGGCCATGTCTGAGTGCGGCTCCCCCCACCGGGAGCTGAGGATGAACCCCAAAGCCATCACAGCCTCGCAGATGTTCGGCACTCTGGATGTCACCACCAACGACTGGACGGACGGCATTTTCTCCACCCTGTGGAGGAAAACTCTGAAGGCCAAAAAGGTTGATGGAAACTCCACAAATTCCATACAGTCATGATCAAGGCCCTATGTAAAAATGCGCGTTCGTGTGTGTGTGTGTTTGTGTGTGTGTGTCAGGGGGAATACATCTGGATTGTGCTGGATGGTCCGGTGGATGCCATCTGGATCGAGAACCTGAACTCGGTTTTAGACGACAACAAAACTCTGACACTGGCCAACGGCGATCGAATCCCCATGGCTCCCTGCTGCAAGGTGAAATCAAAGCAACACAACAAGCAGATCTTACCTTACTTCAGTCCTCAGCCAGACTCATTGCTGTGACGTAGTCCAGAACCATAAGGATCAGAAGCACAGTGTGTGTGGAAGAGAAGATATGAAGGTGCAGCCTTTGTATTCTTCCTCCAGATTGTCTTTGAGCCCCACAACATCGACAACGCCTCCCCGGCCACCGTGTCCAGGAACGGGATGGTGTTCATGAGCTCGTCGGTGCTCAGCTGGAGGCCCATCCTGCAGGCCTGGTTACAAAAACTGCCAGAGCAGCAGGCCAACGCTCTGAAACGCTGCTTCGACTGCTGCTACCAAGTGAGAAAAAACTTTTTTAGCATTTGAACATTTAGTGCAGGGGTATTCAACCCTAGGCCTCGAGGGCCGGTGTCCTGCAGGTTTTAGATGTGTCCCTGATCCACCACACCTGAATTTAATGGCTGAATTACCTCCTCAGGATGCAGTCAAGTTCTCCAGAGTCCTGCTAAGGACTTCTATATTTGACTCAGGTGTGTTGAAGCAGAGACATCTAAAACCTGCAGGACACCGGCCCTCGAGGCCTGGAGTTGAATACCCCTGATTTAGTGTGTGTCACAACCTGGTCAAAAGTATGTGGCCAAGCAATGAACCATGAAAGAACCTCACTGGAACCCAAAGCAAACATAGAAGGTTCTCCTTGGCAATCTGCAAGATTCAAATACATGCTTCCAGTGCAGAAATGCCACAAAAGAAAAATGTTCACGCTTTATACAATTGTTGTGAAGGGGAACACTTCATATAGAGACCAAAACTGTTTTCCTCACTAGGCTGTAAACATTATTTCTGCTGTAAAGTTTTAACATGAGTCTATGGCAACGGACTCACTGCTGGCGCCTCTGCTGGAGGGGAGAGGAACTGCAGCTTTTAGCTTCATTGCTCGGTTCGGTGTTAACAACTTATTTCCACCACCCAAGGAGCCAAAAATCAGTTACTGGAAGCTGAAGAAATTCCAAGCAGAGAATGAGAACTGCATCACTCAAATGGTGTAATGGTGTTTGTGTTAAAAAATATCCAAACAGGTAAAAAACACATTAGTTTGTATCTTTGTGTTTCAGGACTTGTTGGATTTTGTCTTCACTGCGATGTCCCCTAAGATGCAGGTGCTGGAGTGTATGTACATCAGACAGACTATAGACCTGCTGCAGGTAGGACACACCTGTAAAACACGGCAAATACTCATTTTAGGAAAGAGAATAATTTGTGTGCGGGCGGAGGTGAAAAGATGTCGTTTTGTTTGATTGTTTTCCATATTTGCGTGTTCAGGGTTTGCTCCCAGCAGTGGAGGACAAACAGGGCGGCCATGATCATGTGGGTCGACTGTTTGTTTTCGCGGTCATGTGGTCTCTCGGTGCACTGCTGGAGCTGGATGACAGAGCCAAGATGGAGGCCTTCCTACAGGTGTGTGAATATTGACTGTCCACAGAGGATGGATTACTCACCTTACTCTGGACTAAGGCTTGGCGCTAGCTATGGTCCGGCTCAGATTGTCCTGCCATCGTGTCAGAGCCAAATCTAGAACCAGTTACATGGATCTTTTGGAGGGTCCAATAACAAACTCCTGTACAGTTCAGTCTCTGATGGTGGTCATTCTTCTACTTACACCTGCAGCTATGTTTGTGTTTTATTTGTCTCTTGTGTCAAAGGGCAACAGCTCATCACTGGACCTGCCACCTGCTCAGGATGACCAGACCATCTTTGAGTTCACGGTCAGCGAGCAGGGACACTGGGAGCACTGGTCCAATAAGGTGGGTATAGACACAAATTTGAGTCCAGGACACTTGGTGCTCCTGTTGTGGTGTTAATCCTGGAAAATGAGGTCAGCATACTGCATGTAGTTTCGTTGCTTATTATCACGATCCAGGTCCCACAGTATGTCTACCCCAAAGACCACGTCCCTGACTACTCCTCCATCCTGGTTCCCAATGTGGACAACGTGAGGACGGACTTCCTGATGCAGACCATCATGAAGCAGAGGAAGGCCGTGCTGCTGATCGGAGAGCAGGGAACAGCCAAGACCGTCATGATTAAGGTAAGAGCGCACTCCTTCACCAACAGGCTCGAGATACTGCACGTTACACAGGTTACAGCCTGCTCTCTGGCTCCCCCTGTAGGGCCACACAGGAAAGCTCGACCCAGAGCTCCACCTCAGTAAGACGGTGAACTTCTCCTCGGCCACGCTGCCCGGCATGTTCCAGAGGACCATCGAGAGCTACATCGATAAACGCATGGGCGCCACCTACGGGCCACCTGCTGGACGCAGGATGACCGTCTTCATAGACGACATCAACATGCCCATAATCAATGAATGGGGAGACCAGGTGGACTTCAGACTCTCTCTGATTGGTCAAACTTTGGCCAGCTTAAATTGTGATGGTTCTTGAATGTTTTTTTTTTTTAAATGGAAAAAAAAAACTGCATCATAGTTATGGATGTTGTCAGCTGTTTGATCAAATATCAATAAACACACCTCCAGCCCACATCGTTAAAATTAATCACATTAACGAGCTCAGTTTTCTCCACCTCTCCTAACGTGCATGTAACCATCAGATAATTTCTCCCTCAGATTACTAATGAGATTGTGCGTCAGCTGATGGAGCAGGGAGGCTTCTACAGTCTGGATCGTCCAGGAGAGTTCATCACTGTGGTGGATGTTCAGGTGGCGTTTGGGGTGTTTTTTGTCTGTCAAACTGAATAAAATCACTCTGTTCATTCATTTTCAGTACACAGTAGATATGCTGAAATGACAGGAACAGGTGTACCTAATGAATTGGAGAGGAATATACGAATGAATACAAAGCTGTTGGTTTGGCGAATGGAGTCATAAATGATCTCAGAGCTGCTGATGCTGTCGGAGCTGCTCTCTCACCTAATGATCTGTGACCTTCACCAGCTGGTGGCAGCCATGATTCACCCCGGCGGCGGGCGGAACGACATCCCTCAGCGTCTGAAGAGGCAGTTCTCCGTCTTTAACTGCACGCTGCCCTCCAACTCCTCCATCGATAAGATCTTTGGCACCGTGGCTCAGGGTTACTTCTGTCCGGAGAGGGGCTTCCCCGACCGGGTGTGTGAGCACGCTGCCGCCCTCGTCCCCACCGCCAGGCGGGTGTGGCAGGCTGTGAAGGCAAAGGTGAGAATATATTGTTCTTTCTTAACCAAAGATCTGCTCATAGTCAGTATTTTATTTTATTTTTAGTTAGTTTTAAATGGATATTTTAGATTTTTTAAAGAGATTTATAAAATAAATCGTCAGCACTGATGTGTTTATCTGACCTTTAGAATAAAAGAAAGCCTATTTAATTCTTCTAAAGCAGTTCAAATAAACCTAGAACCCTGATCGTGTGTGCATCTGTATGTTTACAGATTCCAAAATGCTCATCAGTCATATTTAACTTTATTTTATCTGGATGTTCGTCAGCTGTAATGAAATCTTCTGTCTCCTCAGATGTTGCCGTCTCCTGCAAAGTTTCACTACATCTTCAACCTGCGGGACCTCAGCAGAATCTGGCAGGTAGAAAAAAAAAACAGACACCCGGTGTTTTTCTCTTCTTTTAGTCCTGAATTTTCACTGCATTTATACGTAACTAATATGCAGTAATTCCTTTCTAACGTGCTGTTTCAGCACACAGAGAATCACTGTCAAAGAATGATGAATTTGTGTGTGTGTGTGTGTGTGTGTTCAGGGCATCCTCACAGTCAGGTCAGAGGTGTGTCAGAGCTCCGAGCTCCTCTCGGCTCTCTTCCATCACGAATGTTGCCGAGTGATCGCCGACCGATTCATCGATGGCAGCGACAGACAGACGTTCAGCAGCATCATGGAGAAGGTCTGTGTGACTTACAGTTATTAATAATAACATCTTTTATTGGGGGGGGGGGGGGGCATCCGCTCTTCTGGGCTCCTGGGGGGCGGGGGGGGGCCCG
>VUQK01013362.1:7626-22109 GCA_015106715.1 Bujurquina vittata | reverse complement strand
AGTGCGTTCAGATCATCATTCTGACTGCAAAACTGCCAGACATGACAGGCCAAAAAAATAAAAAATAATTAGTTCACAGCTTACAGAACATAAACACGGAGCACGGCCTTTTGCAGCAAACTACAGAAAATACTGAATCAGAAGAAGGAAATTCCCAGAGAAATTCCTTTTAAATTTCCATCAGATTTCCTCAGATTGAACCTCATGAAGCTTCAAATAGAAGCTCAAAGATTCCAGACTGATAGCTTCACTGATCCTGGATGTGATCATAAATGATCTGCTCACTTGTGACTCCACATCATGAGTCAGTGAGTGATGTTTCTTGAGAGCAGCCACATGTTACCTCTTATGTTTTCTTGTCTGCATCTAAATGTGAGTCTTTGTGATAATCCTTTGTGCTTCCTGTCTTTGTCTTTTTCCCGCCCCAGTTGTTTCCACCTCACCAACATTTGTTTTTCTTTCTGAGATTTCTGATAAAGTTTTTATTCTTTACCGTCCTTTCATATTTTCAGTGCAGCATAAGCAGCTGTGAGTAAATGTTCTTGGCTTACCTGAAGCTCCTCTCACTCAGATCACAGTGGAGGATCATGGGAGAGCTCTGACTGAGCATGCTCAGTGGAACAGCTGCTTTGTGGACTTCCTGCGTGAAGCCCCGGAGGCAACAGGGGAGGAACCTGAGGACGCCGAGCTGGAGGCTCCAAAGGTCTCTGAGTCTGATATGGATCTGTTATAATTACGTGACCCTTTTATTCAGTCTGTGCACTTTGAAGTTCATGATTAATTTTCTGATGGTTTCTAATTGGAGACAGTGATTTGATTGATAGGTGTACGAGCCAATCCCATCACTGGACCTTCTGGCGGAGCGGTTGTCGGTTTTCCAGCAGCAGTACAACGAGGCGGTGAGAGGCGGAGCCATGGACCTGGTCTTCTTCAAGGTGATGATGATGCTTTAGCCTTTGTTCATATGAGCTGATGACGGCAGTAAAGAGAACGCTGATCGTGACCCTCTGCATGCGGCCCAATGGCAGGACGCGATGATCCACCTGATGCGGATTTCACGCATCCTGAGGACACCGCAGGGGAACGTCCTGCTGGTCGGGGTCGGTGGGTCGGGGAAGCAGAGTCTGACGAGGCTGGCGTCATTCATCGCAGGATACCAAACGTTTCAGATCACCCTGACCAGGTCTGTACAGCTCCTTTCATTCATTTTGACCAACAAAAAATCTAAATTAAAAAAAGTAAAATGGAAAAACGAAGTATCTATCCACCCCCTGCTGTTCATCTGGGTCACAGAGGCAAGAATGCAAGCAGAGAAACTCAGACTTCCCACTTAGCACCACTTCCTCCAGCTCTTCTGGTGTGACACGGAGGTGTTCCATACATAATCTAACCTGATGGCTCATCAAATATTGTTTAAGAAGTTTGTGTGTGTGTGTGTGTGTGTGTGTTTGTGTGTGCGTGTGTGTGTGTGTGCGTGCGTGTGTGTGTGTGTGCGCGCGCGCGCGGTTATGTGTTTTGCAGGTCGTACAGCAGCAGTAACCTCCTGGAGGATTTGAAGGCTCTGTATCGGCTCGCCGGTCAGCAGGGCGAAGGCGTCACGTTCCTGTTCACCGATAACGACATCAAGGAGGAATCGTTCCTGGGTGCCCGACATCAAACCGTGCTATGATTTTAACACAACAAACTTCATCTGAATGATTGAGTTTCATGTGAACTTTAGATCTTTTTAGACTTTCTGTCAATAAATGTGTCCTGATGATGGAGGCGGAGCAAAGGTCAGGAGGTCAGGGTCACAGATTGGAAAGATGCTAATGGAGACCTTGTTCCTTCTGCAGAATACATGAACAACGTCCTGGCGAGCGGTGAAGTTTCGAACCTGTTTGCTCGCGACGAGCTGGATGACATCACTCAGGATCTGATTCCCGTGATGAAGCGTCAGCACCCTCGTCAGCCGCCCACACCCGAAAACCTCTACGACTACTTCCTGTCGCGAGTGCGGAGAAACCTCCACGTGGTCCTCTGCTTCTCGCCTGTCGGGGAGAAGTTTCGGACTCGTGCCTTAAAGGTGAGGTGAGGTTTCTGGCACTGGTCACATGACCCTGTTAAACGTGATATCAGGTGGCAGCGCTGAACGCCGTGTCCTTTCCACTGAAGAAATGCTCACAGTTAAATCTTCAGTCAGGTGAACATCTTAAAATAACCTCATCCGTGACCTTTGACCCCTGCCCTGAACAGTTCCCAGGTCTGATTTCTGGCTGCACGGTGGACTGGTTCCAGCGCTGGCCTCAGGACGCCCTCAATGCCGTATCGCATCACTTCCTGTCTCAGTACGAGGACCTCCGTTGTTCAGAGGAAGTCAAGCAGAGCGTGGTTGTTACCATGGGAACCTTTCAGGTAGCACCCCCACTGTGATCAGGTACCTTAATGCTGTCAGTGCGTTGAGACACCTGATCATGTAACCGAGGTTTCCGCAGGACCTGGTGGCAGAGAAATGCGGCGAGTACTTTGAACGTTTCCGCCGTCAGACGTTTGTGACCCCAAAGTCGTACCTGTCCTTCATCGACGGCTACAAGCTGATCTACACGGAGAAGATTGCCCACGTTGGCACGCTGGCTGAGCGCATGAGGACAGGTGAGCCTCTGAATGAAAGGGTGTGTCAAAGGTGTGTTTGATGGGCGGGGCTGAAACTTCCTGTCTCGGGTGGAGGTCGAGGAGCGCACTAATGTTCTCCGCATGCTTGCCGCGATGTTCCCTGCAGGTCTGAGTAAACTGATGGAGGCGGAGCAGTCGGTCTCTCTGCTCTCTGAGGAGCTGGTGGTGAAGGAGAAGGAGCTCGCCGTCGCCTCGCAGAGGGCGGACGAAGTACTGCAGGAGGTCACGGCTAAAGCTCAGGCTGCCGAAAAGGTCACAGAGAAACACCTTTACTGTTAGAGATCAACAGAGTCACGGTCACCATGGAGGCTCACAGAATACCTCATTAATATTAATGGTTGTAGTTTGGCAGAATATTCAGTTGAGCGTGTTAAAAGTGATGCCCCCCCCAGTGGGAATCAAACCTCCTGCCTGATTTAAATTTGGATCTTCTGCAGCACTCTCTGTGCTGCAGAAGACTTCTACAAGAGTCACGGATCTGTGTGTATGAATCCTGTATAAACCTCAGAGTCCTCAGTCTTTACCGCCACTGTCCAAAGGGAAATGTAATGTGTCAGCAGTGCTTAGACCCTAAAAGAGGGCAAACTCAGCCTGCTATGTGACAGCTGACACACTTTTAATGGCCCGCCATGTGTTTGCAGGTGAAGCAGCAGGTGCAGAAGGTGAAGGATAAAGCTCAGCTCATCGTCGACGAGATCGAAGCCGATAAAACTGTAGCAGAGTCCAAACTGGAGGCTGCAAAACCGGCTCTGGAGGCTGCTGAGGCTGCTCTACAGGTTACACTCACTCACTGCAGACCTGATTTTATTTTCCACGCCAGCGTGTCTGCCAGGGCGCACTCGGGTCTCACTGACCTGAATTTAGTCTTCAGACAGCGAACGTCCACGTGGGTGTCTCTGTGCTCGTCTGTACGTCACAGCGTTGCACCGTCTTTGCATCAGCTGCACGTTCCCCAGCCAGTGGATTCATCCTGCTGCTTCTCACCTGTTTCTCCAACCTGACCCAGAGAAATTAACCTGGGGGGGGGGGTGCATTCAGCATGCACTGATTCAATAAACTGAACTTAAAACTAAGTTAACTGAAATAGTCTGCAGATAAAAAAAATAAATAAATCCACAGATTTGCTGTGGTTGTCCACATCAGCAGCGTCCCCGGCTCCTCCATGTTAATCAATGCTCAGGCATGAATGAAGGGAGTGTGTGTGACTGTGTGAATGATGCTCTGCAGGAGCCTCATCAGCTTAATAAAGTTTGAATGTTTCTGCAGCATTAATAAGAAGCATATCACAAACCTGAGAATGTCCCTGTGTGAATACAAACTGATCCGGTTTGCATTTGCTTGGTTATCTGCTGCTCTCACGCCTCCCTGCTGCTAACCCTCGAGGATCTTTAGCTTTGTGTTTCTCTCTGTGTGCAGACCATCAAACCTGCAGACATCGCCACAGTGAGGAAGCTGCAGAAGCCTCCTCATCTCATTATGAGAATCATGGACGCCGTGCTGCTGCTGTTCCACAGAAAGGTCACCGTCAGAAGCCTCGTCACACCCCTCACACGTGTTTGAGGGACACTTTAGGCTAAATCGTGTAACGTTTTTGTTCTGCTTGTGTTTCTCAGGTGGACCCGGTGACCTCTGACCCCGAACGACCTTGTCTGAGACCGTCGTGGGCCGAGGCGATGAAGCTGATGCAGAACTCGGCTTTCCTCAGTATGCTGCTCAACTTCAGCAAGGTCACACGCACGCACACACACACACACACACACACACACACACACACACACACACACACACACACACACACACACACACACGGATGTGTGCATCGGAGGGAAACTCCCTTCTCATGTTGTCCCCCTGCAGCCATCACCTGCTGTGTCACATACCTGCTAAGCTGTGGATCACTGAGGCTGGCGCTGTGTGTCAGAGCTGGGAACCCCCCAACACTGAGTGTGATCTGATGCAGCAGTCTGATGGTCCTACCTCTGTGAAACTGACCAATAAAAACAAAGAAAACATCAACAGAAAGCCAAACCGGCTATAATGTTACATTAAAATGATTCCAACTGTGGAATTGTGCTGAGATTAATATTAGTACTTAAGATGCTGTTTGCAGCCTCGGTAATCCTTGAAGGTTGTGTGCTGTTGTTGCAGGACTCCATCACTGAGGAGGTGGTGGAGCTGCTCGCTCCTTACCTCGACATGGATGACTACAACATGGAGACGGCCAAGAGGATGTGCGGGAACGTGGCGGGGCTCTGCTCCTGGACTCAAGCCATGGTCGACTTTTTCAGCATCAACAAGGAGGTGCTGCCTCTGAAGGTGAAGGCAGAGCCGTGACACATTCACACAGACGAGGCGGAGAAATGCTGTAGGTGGTGTTACACGATGGATGAGTGTGCACCCTGACACAAGTACTGTGTGTGTGTGTGTGTGTGTGTGTCTGCAGGCTAACCTGGCCATGCAGGAGGCCCGTCTGGTGGTGGCTCAGGCTGAACTTGCTCAAGCTCAAGAGCAGCTGGATGCCAAACAGCTGGAGCTGGACGCAGTGCAGGTGAACTCTGTCTCACTGCCTGCAGCGCTCAAACTCGCTAAAACTTTTGTCAAATAACTGCAGTTTTTTCCCTGTTCTCTGAGAGTATTTACATAAAACTGTGATGTGGTCTGAACGGGACTGTTAGGCACTCTATGATGCTGCCATGAAGGAGAAGCAGGACCTGCAGGACGACGCCCAGGCCTGCCGCCAGAAGATGGCCAATGCTCGCGCTCTGATCGACGGGCTGGGAGGAGAGAAGGTCAGCGTTTAGCATTCATCCGTCCAACTCCTCATCCGTCCATCATTCCTTCCATCTCACGCCTCTTCTTGCTGTGTCTCAGGTTCGTTGGACCGACAGCAGCGCCGGCTTCCAGACGCAGATCAAACACCTGGTGGGGGACGTCCTTCTGGCCACAGGCTTCCTGTCCTATGCCGGCCCCTTTAACCAGGAGTACCGCAGCCTGCTGTTGAGGCTGTGGAAGAAAGAGATGGAGGAGAAGCTCATCCCCTTCAGTGCTGTAAGAAGTCACTGCTCAGGAGTCACATGACTAAACAGTGAATCCAGCTGCTCTCCAGCTGCTCTCCAGCTGCTGCGGCTGCTTCGGGTTCTGTGCCAGGCCGTAACCATGTTTCTGTCTGTGGGGGCCGAATATTAAGAGGCAGCTCACAGCTGCAGCCTTTTCCCTTTCTGCCTGTTATTAAACCCAAAGAGTCTAACCCTGCTGCACGAGCCTGTTCAGTCAGAACCTCTGATGATGTAGCACGATGTCCTCCTGCAGGAGTTGAACGTGATTGGTCTGCTGGTGGACAACGCCACAGTGAGCGAGTGGAACCTGCAAGGTCTACCAAGTGATGACCTGTCCATCCAGAATGGCATCGTGGTGACGAAGGCGTCCCGCTACCCGCTGCTGATAGACCCCCAGGGCCAGGGCAAGACCTGGATCCAGAACCGGGAGCGAGACCAGCAGCTGCAGGTGAGGATTCTTACTACACAAGTCATAAATCTTCACACGGTCTCAGCCTGAGTGCTTTGTGATCTTCTTCTGGCTCAGGTGACGTCTTTGAACCACAAATATTTCCGTTCCCACCTGGAGGATAGCCTGTCTCTTGGGCGCCCCCTGCTGCTGGAGGACGTTGGTGAGGAACTGGACCCCGTCCTGGACAACATACTGGACAAAAACTACATCAAGTCTGGATCCACTTACAAGGTAAAATAGCTGATCTGGACTAGAGGGCAAACAAGAACACATCAGTAAGATTTATTAATACTCCCAGGTTAACGGGCGAGTAATGGGTGCTACTTCTCCTTTTCTTACAGGTGAAGGTTGGAGACAAGGAGGTGGATGTAATGAAGGGCTTCACGCTCTACATCACCACCAAGATGGCCAACCCAGCTTACAGCCCTGAGGTCAGCGCCAGGACGGCTGTGGTGGACTTCACGGTCACTCAGCGAGGCCTGGAGGACCAGCTGCTGGGACGAGTCATCCTGCTGGAGAAGCAGGTCGCTACACCAGGCGCACGTCTAGCCAGTTAACGAGTTGCTCAATAACTACACCCAGCACCCAGATTGTTTTAACCTGTGTTACTCTAATGTGTGTGTCATATTTAGCTCTGAGCATGCGATATTCTCCTGCAATCATTTTAAAATGATTCCTCTGTGCTGATGCAGGAGCTGGAGGCAGAGCGAGTGAAGCTCCTGGAGGAGGTGACGTCCAACAAGAGGAAGATGCAGGAGCTGGAGGACAGCCTGCTCGTCAGGCTCACCAGTACTCAGGGCTCTCTGGTGGAGGACCAGTCTCTGATCGAGGTGCTGAGGGTCACCAAGATCACCGCTCAGGAGGTACCGCTGTCTGCCTGCCGTTTAACTGGCACCTGCTCTGTTTTCCCCTATTTTCTGACATTTGCAGAGTTACAGTGTCAGCTATTAACGTTAATGTTCCAATTGATGAGGAAAACATATGTAAAAATAGGCTTCAGACTTCCACACATATGTCTGAATTTCCGCACCTTTGATACAGTTTTAAAGAGCTTGTGATGTTATGAGCACATTTGCTCTCTTTTTACTCAGATGCTCGTTTGCTAACAGCTTTTTCAACAAACTTTTCAATCTAAATAAATGTACCTTAAATGCCCTTAAGGGGAGAGGAGCTAAAAAAAAAATGTATGCTTCTATTTTGTCTTCCAGGTAAGTGAGAAACTGACAGTTGCTGCAGAGACAGAGGTGAAGATTAACCAGGCCAGGGAGGAGTACCGGCCGGTGGCCACCAGGGGCAGTATCCTCTACTTCCTGATTGTGGAGATGTCGCTGGTCAACGTCATGTACCAAACATCACTGCGGCAGTTCCTCGGGCTTTTTGATTCGTCCATGCAGAACTCAGCCCGGTCGCAGGTCACCTCCAAACGCATCAACAACATCATCAGCTTCCTCACCTACCAGGTGCTCTTCTCCAGCACCCTCACGTCATCCACCAATAAGATCTCCACTTCTCTTGTTTGCTGCCATGTATCTGGCTGACTTTGGTGTTGGACAGATATGACTCTGAATCCAATCTTTCCTTTCATGTCGTCTCAAATTGACCTTCAGGATGTCTGTCTGTCCCTCAGGTGTACCGTTACACAGCCAGAGGTTTGTACGAGGAACACAAGCTGCTCTTCACGCTGCTGTTAGCTCTGAAGATCGACCTGCAGGCTCAAAACATCTCACACACTGAGGTCCTCACGTTCATCAAAGGTCACGTCCTCCTCCGTCCTCCTCCTTCTTCCTTTTCCCATCGTCTCCAAAGTCATTTGGGAACGAAGGTTGTTTTTCTCTCTGTGTAGGTGGTGCCTCTTTGGACCTGAACTCTGTAGAATCAAAACCCCGGCGCTGGATCCTGGACCAGACCTGGCTGAACCTGGTTCAGCTGTCCAGTCTGCCTCCATTCTTCCAGATTCTTAACCAGGTGAACCAGAACGAGCGGGCCTGGAAGTCGTGGTTTGACCGTCCAGCACCAGAAGATGCTCCACTTCCTGATGGGTACGAGGAGAAGCTCAACACCTTCCGGAAGCTTCTGCTCATCCGGAGTTGGTGCCCAGACCGGACCATCGCTCAGGTGCGACTGCTGAACAGTCCTCTAACAGAGCAGGCTGCAACAGCGTAAGGCTAACGGCTCATAATGGTTACAGGCACGGCGCTACATCGCAGACTCTCTGGGCCAACAATACGCAGAAGGGTTGGTCCTGGACTTGGACGCCATGTTGGCAGAGAGCGACAACCGAACGCCGATGGTGTGCCTGCTGTCGATGGGCTCCGACCCGACCGAGAACATCGAGAGATTGGCCAAGAGCAAGGTGAAGCATGGATGAGCGAAATGGGTGGAGGGATGCTGACAATGAAATAATATTGATCAGGAAAAAAATCAGTGACAGAGAGGCAAGTGGATCACGTCCAAAAACTGCAGTACTTCACGCAGTGTTATCACTCATAATCTGCAGCTGTACATACATTCATGCAGCCACATCATATAATCTTCATAGATACTGTAGCGTCGCTCCTATTTATCACTGCTCAAACACTCATTTTGTTGCTTTGTACTTGTTACATATCATGAAAACTGCAATAAGAATGATTCAATTAAATTTTTAATTTAAACCTGAAAGGTTCAGATGAGTCATTCTCTGAGGAACATATTTATTATTTTTATTTGCATAAAAAAATAGGAGTTGCAAAATAAAATACACAAATAACTTTGAAAAGTATAAAAAAATACATAAATGAATTTATATATATATATATTTATAAAACAGCAACAGCAAATAAATTCATACACTATTTTTAAATCTGGTTTTGAATTTGTTGTAATTATTTGCTCTGAGTTTAAAATATCCAGAGTCTTGTTCTGTGCCTGCAGGGGGCGCCGTGCCATCCCATCTCCATGGGTCAGGGCCAAGAGGTTCACGCTCGCAGGCTATTGGCCAACAGTATGCAGGATGGCGGTTGGCTCCTCCTCCAGAACTGCCACCTGGGTCTGGACTTCCTGGACGAGCTGCTGGAGACGGTCACAGCGGCGGCGCTGGAGAGCGTGAGCAAAGATTTCCGAGTGTGGCTGACGACTGACGTGCACCCCAGGTAACCCGAGCTTGCTGCCCTGATGGTGCCATCTGGAGGCCACAGTGTTCATCACACCAGAGCCCAGCAAACTTCTTTTTTTTTTTAATAGCTGAACCAAGTCTGGCTGCAGAATGTGGCAGTTAAAAGTAAAATATGTTTGTGTACAGGTTCCCCATCACGTTCCTTCAGTCCTCCATCAAGTTCACCAATGAGCCTCCTCTCGGTAGGAGACTCCTCTGCTCGTTTAATGAGTCCAGATCTGAAACTTTGGAGTCATCTTTGGTCGGCTGGTTTAATCATCATTAAATTATGTATCAATTTGATGTGTTTTATGCTGATCCTTTGTTGTCTTTCGCATTCCCACTCGTCTGATGGCATCAGGGATGAAAGCGGGTCTGAAGAGAACTTTCACTGGTGTCACTCAGGACCAGCTGGAGATCAGCAACCTGCCTCAGTGGAAGCCTCTGCTGTACGCTGTGGCCTTCCTCCACACCACCGTGCAGGTGTCTGTCAACACTCGCGTGATCAAATCATCAGTCCACCTTTGTATAAAGCAGCTCCTGTAAAATGATTCTCACAGAAATCCTTCTGAGGACTGTGTGACTTCTTTCTTCTCCTTTATCCTGTCGTGCCGTCAGGAGCGCCGTAAGTTCGGCCCACTCGGCTGGAACATCCCCTACGAGTTCAACCAGGCAGATTTCACCTCCAGCGTGCAGTTTGTGCAGAACCACCTGGACAGCCTGGACATGAAGAGAGGAGTGAACTGGAGCTGCCTGCGCTACATGCTGGGTCAGACCTCTTTTAAAGCAGTTCTCCAGATGTTGTCAGAAAGCCTCCTCCTGAATTTTCCTCCATGTCTGCGCTCCAGGTGAGGTCCAGTATGGCGGCCGGGTGACAGATGACCTGGACAAGCGCCTCCTCAACACCTTCACCTGCGTCTGGTTCAGCGAGAACACCTTCAGTGAAACCTTCTGCTTCTATAAGGGCTACAGCATTCCCGCCAGGGCCAAGACAGTCCAGGAGGTCCTGCAGCACATCGAGGCCCTGCCGCTGGTCGACTCACCTGAGGTCAGAGCGCTGTCAGAGAGAGGAAACAGCTGCACTGCTCAGAGGTTACAGCTCTCTGTCCTCCTGTTTGCAGGTGTTTGGGCTCCACTCCAATGCTGACATCACCTACCAGAGCAACTTGGCCAATGAGACGCTCAACACAATTATCAACATCCAACCAAAGGACAGCGGGGGCGGAGCCGGGGAGACGAGGGAGGCCAGCGTGCAGAGACTAGCCAATGAGATGCTGGAAAAGCTGCCCCCTGACTACGTTCCACATGAGGTGTTTGCTGTGTGCTGTCAGCAGCACATTTCCAAGCAGTCTGACAGCCAAAGTGTGAAAAGAGGACCTGAGAAAGGCTGTGTGGGCAGTTCAGTAATTCAGGAATAGTTCCCTCATCTGTTCATAATAGCAACATTTAAAAGTTGGTCAGTGTGGTTGTATTGCAGCAGGGTGGCTCCACAGGAAGAGTAAACCACACCTGTCACCACGCGAAACCATCTGGAGCTTTAGGAGAAATAAGCTGCTGGAGCCCTACAGAAAACATCTGGCTATAAACTACAACAGCTGGCCCCTCAGCCAATTTAAAATGAGCAAATAGATTTCAGGGTTTGAATATATTTGCGCTTTCAGGTGAATTCAGACCAGCGTTCCTGAAAAAGAAACACAGTTCAACGGTTCCTATTGACAAATATGAAGTCTGTGTGTGTGTTTTAAAGGTCAAAGGTCAACTTCAGAAGCTGGGTCTTCTTCAGCCAATGAACATCTTCCTTCGACAGGAGGTGGACCGAATGCAGCGTGTCCTCAGCAGTGTACGGAGCACGCTCACTGACCTCCGACTGGCCATTGATGGTCAGCCACTCACACGCACACACACACACACACACACACCTTTTAACCGAGGGTTAATTTTACATGGGCTCCGCTTCCATCGCTGCAGGCACCATCATCATGTCGGAGGACCTGCGCGACGCCCTCGACTGCATGTTCGACGCTCGCATCCCGCGCCTGTGGCTGAGGCTCAGCTGGCCGTCGGCCACGCTCGGCTTCTGGTTCAGTGAGCTGCTGGAGAGGAACCAGCAGCTCAGCGCGTGGATCAGCACCGGCCGACCGAACCAGTTCTGGCTCACCGGCTTCTTCAACCCACAGGTTGGTTCAGCGCTGCAGAAATCTTGAGTTTTGGATTTCTTCACTTTTCTTTACGACCATTTTTTTTTTTCATCTCTTGAAGGGTTTTCTGACTGCCATGCGTCAGGAGACAACACGCTCCAACCTCTCCAGGGGCTGGGCCTTGGACACGGTCGTCCTTAGCAATGATGTCACCAGGATGATGAAGGAGGATGTCACAGCTCCACCCCCTGAGGATGTGGGTGGAGTCTACATCTATGGCCTCTTTCTGGATGGGGCGGGATGGGACCGCCGCGGTGCCAAACTCACTGAGGCTCTACCCAAAGTTAGTCTTTTTTTATTATTATTTTTAAAGGTAATTTCAAGTAGCATGACCCTTTAATAAAACATCAAATAAGAGTTCAGTCAAGGCTGAGGTCTGCCACCATTATACCTACCAGTATACCATTATACTACCATTATAAAAGTAAAACTTTAAACAATCTTCAGAGTAAATGGATACAAAATATAAAGAACAAAAGATGACGAGAAAAATCAAATCATGTACTGAGGAATAATGTCTCTGTGGTCTCAGGTCCTCTTCACACCCCTCCCTGTGGTCCATGTCTATGCTGTCAGCTCAGCCAACGACAGTAAGCGCGCTCCCGGCGGCGGGGGCGCGCTCGGCCTGTACTCGTGTCCCGTCTACAAGAAGCCGCGGCGCACCGACCTCAACTTCATCTTCTCTCTGCAGCTGAGGAGCGCGCAGCCGCCCGAGCACTGGACGCTGCGAGGCGCCGCGCTGCTCTGCGACTGCAAGTGACCTGCTGAGCTCCACTGCTGCACAGACGTTAACAGACCGTGGGAGGAGCCAGGTTTTGTCACTCAGGTGTCACTTACATAATCAGCTGATGTCATCAGAGGCAGGAATGGGAATATTTCCGGGAAACGTTTATAAAAGGTTACAAACTGTTAATCAGGAGATTAGTGTGAGATCACATGACCCAAATATACAGCAGCACTCCTCCAGATGTTGGTTTGTTCCAAAAACACCTCCTGTTGAAAGGTTTTTAGTTTATATATACATATATATATATATATAATTATACTTTTTTGTTTGCATATCTCCAAACATGTTTTGAGATCTTTAGTCCAATTAAAATCTTACAAAGTAAAGCAGGTGTTCACTGTTGTGAGCTGGTGCTTTGCAGATAAAATAGAACTGATTTTAAATTAACTTAGAGGCTGCTGATTGCCACAGCCTGTGTGCCTGTGGGTGGGACTGCACGGGCCATTACAGATTCAATGTTTAAATGTAATTTTAATCAAAGAGATCCTCTCCTGTTATTCGCTGAGTGCTTCAAAATAAAATTCCTCTGTTTCATGTTTTATTGTGGGAGAAAATGCAAAATGTTATAAATCTTGCGGAGGAGGCGTCCTTCCTCTCTGCAAAATGAAATAAAATGGGAAATTAAAGAGTGAGAAGTGTGTCATTTTTTAAACTGTGTGCTGACAAAAACACATTTATTTTACAACTATTATTAAATCCAGGGAGATTGTGACTGAATTTAGGAGGAAGAGACCCACTCCAGTTTCAGTCATCATTCAGGGCACGGAGGTGGAGGTTGTGTCCAGCTGCAGGTACCTGAGTCAAGCTGGACTGGTCCAGCCACACTGAGGCAGTGTACAAGAAGGAGCTAAGCAGGTTCTTCTTCATGAGAAGGTTAAAATCCTTCAAAATCTGCAGACCTCTCCTGCCTACCTTCTACCAGACTGTGATGGCGAGTGCACTGTTCTTTGGTGTGGGGGCAGGGGGCTTGCTCTAGAGACAGAAACAGCTCATAAAGAGGGCAAGCTCCACAATCAGGGCTGAACTGGACTCACACCCACTGCGTGACATGGAGGTGCTTCAGGAAAGCTTCAGGAAAGCACCTCCAGCCACAGACTGACACCACCTCAGTGCAAACCAGGACGCAGCAGCAAACTTTAACCACTAACCAGAATGCACAGCTGTATGTAGTACTTATAGTGTGTGCAAAGTATACAGTATTTATGTAGTATCTATATTGTGTCCTTATATTAGTGTTGCTGCTGCTGTAACAAAGCAACTTCCCGCAGTGGATCAATAAAGTTTGATCCACTCCGGGCGAAGTTTAAGGAGCTTTACCAACAGTCCGAGTGCATCGTCGTCCCATTGATGGCACGTTTCAGTGTCAGCTGCACTTTTAGAGGCAGTTTAAAACCTCAAACTGAAAAACACAAATGAGACCGACAGAGGCCGTCCCCACCCGTCCTGCGAAGGGGTTAAAGAGAAATACACAAAACCTCAAAACAGGCATCAGCAATATCTGATTGGGCACAAAAACTAATAAATGTACTCTGATTATATTTATTGTAGATCCTTTTCTCTTCTTTGGCAGTTTAAGTGAAAAGCTGGGATCAGGCTCTGAAGTCATTCGTGCCCGTGTGTGTCTGTCCACTGTGAGTTTGTGGGAGTTCACGGATTGTAATGACGAGCAGACGTCACTTTGGCTACAGAAATGAGCCGACTTTTATTTTTTTCAGCATGACAAACACAAGCAGCTGTGACTACACTACATGCACGCACTCCCCAACAAAACAAAGAAACCTGATGAAAGCCTGATGAGAGTCAGCAAATATTTCTTTGCAAGTTTGCAGCGTTTCTGTCAAATTAAACCAAACATAAGACTGAAAATGGGAACATCGTCAATAAACCCAGTAACACTCGAAGGTCAGGTGTCACTTAGAAATGTCTGTTTTAACAGGAAATCACATTTTCTTTTATCTTGACTCAAAGTTATTTGATTGTAAATGTGCTTCATGGAAACTTCCAAACTCAGTTCTGGTTCAGAGAAATTTGCTGCTCTTCACACCACAGCACCAACTGTAGTAGGAGGCCATCAGAGCAACGCCTCGCAGACGCCTCGCAGGCTCTCAGCCGTAAAGACAGATTGTGCTGCTTTGTGAAGAATCATTTATGGAATAATGTTTAAGAACAAAAATACTGAGAGCAAAGATCACAGGAGTGAGGATGG
>VUQK01013359.1:9520-24123 GCA_015106715.1 Bujurquina vittata | reverse complement strand
AATTGGGTGCCGACAGGTAACCCCCCGCCCACCCACCCACCCACTGAACTTTCGTTTTCCGAGTTCAAAACGCTCCTTGGCCCATGCACCCGTGAGCCCAGACTTTGGCTTCAGTCACTGGAGTGAAGCGAGTTTGGCTGAGGTCACTGTGCCTCTGTTGTCAAAAGCATTTCATGGTGGCTTGAGCAAAACTGGATCCTTCCGCAGTTTTATCATCCATGAATTTATGGGTACAGAATGAGTTCAGGAAGTTTAGGAAGGCAAAAAAAAAAAAGAGGCTTGACTGACCAACAGTGAGGCTGCATTAGTATTTATAAAATTAAGGTCCGTATTTGGCCTAGAAGTGTAATCTATAAAAACATATCTGTAGAATAAATCATGCTTGTTTTGATTTGTAGCAAAGTGGATTTGTGGTCCTATTACAGCTGCTCAGTTAAAATTGATCCTTTGCGGTCTTACGGATGGTTATCAGTGGATGATTCTTTCAGTGAGTAATCATCATATAACTCAGCCATGTCACCCATCTCTTCTTTCAGTTCAGGGATAAACATCTTAATCTGTCTCCACCCAGGAAGTGGGAACTAGGCGCTTCTTCTGGTTGCCCCTGACACTGCCTGCAATTCTAAAGATAAGGGGGGAATTTGCATTGCAACATGGTTCTCATTCACAACAGTTTATGCACGGCCACATGCAGCGGTGCCAAATAACTGGCAGCCCAGTTATTTCTTTGATGTCACAAACGTTTTAATACAGCAAACAAACCATTGACTCGGACAATTTCGTTTGTGAAATGATCTCAAATGATCTCCCGCGTTGCCTAAAAATCTATACACGGACTTCACAATCAACAATCTCTTTTTTTGTGCAGTTGAGCTGAAAGGTGAACCACGCGTGTTCGTCTCTTAGAACAATTTAATTATGCAAATCAGTGAGCATTGTCCTGCATGTCTTGCTCACAGAAGAAGGACTGTGTACAGTGAAGGTTTTGACAGCCAGCAGGCGAGTGACGGCCGTGGGCTTAACACTTAAAGACTCTGAAATGTCTCATATGTCCCAAGCAGTGCCAAGCCCCCACCCCAAACACTTAAACCCTGCTGACGTAGGCTGGCCGTTTACATTTAGGGACACCTGCTCACTCCATTCTAACTACCAATTCCAACGAGAGGAGCAGCTATCGCTGAGGAGGTTTGAGAGAAACAGACGTTTGACTCAGTAGTAACTGAAATAAACACAGATTGAGCTTGTTGAAATTTTAACATTTAATTATTTTGTTTTCTGTAGAGCTGGCTACGATTTTTGAAGAAGTATTTTTTTTTAGGGCATTCTTGGTCCGATTTTTGTCCCAAGTTGGTGTCTTAACGTGATTTTTATATCACTGGAAACCATGAGTTCCTTGGTAATAAATGCAGTGGAAGATGGCAAGAATGCAGGCTTTGACATCATCCAAAATCGCATAGAGTCACTGAGCAGCAAGATGGACAAGCTCATCAACATTCAGGAAAAGGTCCTCGGCCGACTAGATGGGATGTCTCATGACATTGACGACATTGAGAAGGATATGGAGAATTTGAAGGTTGACAAGGAGGAGATCCATTTCCCGCCAAGGGTAATGAATCAGACCCAAATGATGGGGCGAGAGGTGAGGCAGATTTGCCAGGAGATGAGCTCCATAATGTCGGTGGTGAACCAGCGCTCCGAGCAGCAGGCGCAGAAGCTGGAAGGAATGGAAAAATTGGTCCTCAGCATGCAACAGGTGATCAGCTTCATCGGGGAGACGGTGAAGCATTCGAAGGTAATGGAGCTGATGTTCAAAGGCCCAGCAGCTCGGAAAGGCTCCAGATCTAAAGACAGTAAAGGAAAGCAAGCTATAAAGAGGAAATCATCTTCAGATACAATATCCAAAAAGCCTGATGAGGTGAGACGAGCTGAAATAAGACACTGAGCATATATGCTCAGTGATGTCTAATGCAAAAACAGTATTACTGTGATGATGTTTGGTCATAAATAAGACACAAACTTTATTGTTGATCCAATTTAGATTCGGGAGCGTTCATTTTTGACTTTGATTTATTTAAAGGTGGCCCAGCTATCACAGCCCATCCATCACCATGAGCCTCCATCTAGTGTTTTCTGTGCTGACTTTGATTTTTAAGATCTCACTGGGATCTTGTTGTTCTTGGCAGGACATATGAAAATGATCATAGCAGCAAAGTTGGCCACACCAACAGTTCTCTACTTGGCTAATGTGACTTGGCTTGTGCCCTGGTCTGGAGTTTAGCATGTATAAGCTTGCCAGTTGCTGATCAAAGGTAAAGTAATTAAGAAGACGAGTTTTATAGTGTTAACTAAGCTACTGCACAGTACGTCACTTGTTCCTTATATAGACTCTCACTTTCAGTCACATGTCGTTGTTGGGTCTCTATTCATGCTGAGTGTTACTTGAGGGTCTCCTTAGCATGAAGCTTGCTGGGGGATCTCCAGCAGGGCACGAGAGTGCCAGTGTAAGGTCTGGGGTGAAATGTGAGTGGCCTGGTTTAGAACTGCTGTCTTTGGATCAGGGCTACAGTGTTTGTGGTCCAAATGGTCTTTTGCCCCTTCAGCTTACCAGGAGCCAGGTGTCAACAAACTCACTCACTCTCTTGCAGTCTTTTATTTCACCGACTCACATTTCTGTGGATCTCTTGTGTGGACCTGTTGGTGGTACTATCCAAGTCATATCTTTGCCATTAACATAGTTTACTTCAGAGTTTCCTGCAGTCTTTCCTTTGCTGAAGAGTGCTCATTGTCTGAAGTCTTTGTCATGTTATTCTTTGCAAAAGCCTAAACTTCTTGCAGCACATAAAATTGAATACTTTGGTAAGTTCGGCTCATAATGCTGCCAAGGTATTTTTAAATTAGGGCTTCCAGTTATTGTCTGTATTTAAAACTGCAGATAGTGTTTCAGAAGTGCTGCTACAAGTTCAGGGAAGTAATACAGTCCCAGTGAGGTAACCGCCGCACGAGTATATCACGATTCAAAAATTAGAACTTAATGAATGATAATAAAAAAAAAAAAATCACATTTTTATTTGACTTTCTTTGTTTTTAAACTGAAAAGCAATTATTGTGCCAGTGAGGTCACCACCAAATCAAAACTTTGGGTCCAATCATATCCAGTCAAACCTCACTAAAGGTCACTAAGTGCTCCTTGACATCTTACACCATGCTCCTATCACTCCACTGCACAGCTTATATCGCTCTCGATGTATGACGTACAAGCAAAGTGCAAATTCACATGAGTGGCTCTGACATCATATGATAACGATATCACCCCCTCGGAAAAAATACTTTCGTAACAGCACACATTGTGCAGTGATGCACTCTTAGGTTTTAGATGCCCATATTCAGTAACATTAAGATCTGACTTATTGGCATTTTATTTATAAATTATATGCTGATGATTAATGACCACATACCAATCCGATACCTTCGCTGTGACTCAAGTTTCAGGGACTTTCTGTTGTCGTCAGAGCACTTGCCAGGTGGATGCTCAATCTTCCTCCACCTCCACAGGTGTGACATATTTGAAAGTAATTTGGGCTACTGTGGCATCTGCATTCACTTCTCAATCTTCCAATCACTGCTGTCACTGGGGAGACGTTGCATTTGAAATAGCTCCCCTGCTGCTCTCAGTACTATAAAGAAAACAAATGTGATACACCTGACGTTCAAGACAGTTTTTTTCCCATGCTAAACTGCTCAGAGAGTGTTTAGTGAGTTTCCTCAGCTGAGAAATTTGAACTACAGCCTGCAGTCACTTGCAATATTTTCCGCTCAGGGTCAACATTGCATTCCATCGCTGAGTGTGACCAGCGATAAGCTATAAATTCACTGCCCTGCTCCCGCCTATCTATGTCTGCCATGAATAATCAAAGGCATGCCGTTACACAAGTCACTCCGTGCATGGAAGCGTGCAATAAATGTGCTAATTTGTGAGCTGAGAGCAGAGAAGATGCTTCTTGTGCTTATCTGTCATCAAATTATTCAACATTTTATTCACTTTTTGATGTGTTTTGTATGTGACACTAAACCCAAAAATATCAACTTGTCACTGTCATGTCTTTGAGTTTTGATTCATCATCGACTGTGTGTCACATGTGACTCTAACTCATCAAAATGCCATTCATTCATCTTGTCTCTTTACTAGAAAAATACCTCTAACAAGGGCAATAAAGGGAAACAAGAGATAACTCCTGCATGTGAGCCCAGTACTCCGCAGTCTTCTCCCAAGATAAAACTTCATGGACCAAAGCATTTCCTCGCCTCTCGCAAATGTGGAAACTTTGTACGTTTATGTGCTTAGAGACTATGTGAAATGTTTGCACAGCCACTCCAGAGCTAGAAAAGATAACATTTTTATTTTATTTTTGCAGTACCAATATAGCACAACTGAAATGTTGATTTTACAATGATGCTTTCATGATGTGTTCATTTCATTTTCATATGCTGCTCGGGTCTCTGGTTTGACAGTTTTTGTTTTGCCTTTCACAGCTGAAAGACCACAAAGGCAAAGATGGGACAGATAAGCCCCGTTTGAGCCCTAAGGGTCTGAAAGCACAAAAGAAGATGAAGCCTCCAGATACAGCAGGTGCTGAGATCAACATACTGTTACTCCTACAAACTCCAGTGTCTCTTTGCAAGTCAAAATATTCTGAGGCACAGCAGCAGCAAAATGTAAATAAATACATTAAACTACCTTCTATGAGTGGAACATGTTACTGTATTCGATTCATATTCCATGTCGCTGTAGCCTGCTAGCATTTTAGTGCAACAGAAACTAAGAATATCAAAGTGAAATATTTATCAGAGTGAAAAGGCTTCTTAAATATGCAGGAACGCTGCGATGCATATTAACCAAGCGGAGAGGGAGAGACTAAATCTAACTTTTGACTTCCCGTAGAACATATCTCACTGAAGAAGCAGGTTTTGCTCCTTGAAGAGGTCCAGAAACTCAACAGGGAGAATGCAGAGAAATCAGGTCACCAGATCGCTGCTGATAATCTGGATCTAGAGGCTGGAATGCCCCCTAAAGATCAACAGCTTGATGCCTCTGCTGGAAGCTTGGTGGACTACCTGGACGAAGACTCCCAAGTGGACGTCGCAGAGAAACGCGAGGAGGTAGGAGAGAAGGTGCCCGAAGGAGTTACAGAGAAGGAACCCAAGCCTGATGTGGAGGATCTAGGGAAACAAAAAGAAAAAGAAAAGCTTAAAGTCCAAGAGGACAAAGAGGAAGAGCGTGCTTCTGCAACTGAAGTCCCACGACTTTCCCCTTCTCCTGACAACGAGAAAGAAGAAACTCCTACGAGGTAGTCTATATTTAAACCTAAGAACTGCAATAGTCAGTAAATGTATTTTTTATACAATTGTATGCAAAGTTGACTAATGTTAATTTTAGTGCAATAATACTAAATGTTTTAGTGTGTGTGTGTGTGTTAGGATTTATTTATTCAAAAACAATTAACCAAATTGTTAGATATGTCAATTATAGCTTAGTTGTGCTTAGTTGTTTTTGTTTTCATGCTTATATTTGTGCACAAAAACATGACCAAATATGCAAAATACATAAAAATCCATCAACTTTAATTCAGCAGAGATGACGACAACGGTACCTCACCATGTCCGGAGGCTGAACAGGTGCGGATATCAGAGGTCAGCAGCACCGAGTCCGTTTTGACCCAGGAAAGCTTTGTAATAGAGGAACACCCAAAGAGCCAGATGGTGGAAGAGAAGGAGGAAGAGAAGAAAGAAAACAACAAGGATCATGAACAGAAGCTTGAGTCAGAGGGCCCGGGCCTCTTCAGGCCAGATGGAGTTGAACTCCAGCTGAAGCTGAAACAAAAGGTGGAGAGGGAGATAAAAGAAAATGATGCGGAAAAAGAGGATGATGACGATCCTGCGCAGTACTTTATTGGTGAGAGCACCAGTAAAAAAGTATATACTCATGATAGTAGGGAGTAATTTTTTAAAAAACATATTTTACTTCTGTCAGTGCATACATTGAAATGCTTCCCCACTCTTTCATTGTGAATCTGAGCATAGTTAGTTGGAGATGTACAAATAGAGTATAGTTGAACGAAGGGAAATGATAACCTGTGCTATTAAAGTAGCATCTCTGTCTGTAGCTGCTGCTTATCACAACACTTTAGTACACAATGTGCTAACTTGATTCTGGCAGCCATCTACCCTTTCCAAGAGCTCGCTGTGGCTGATTATCAGTGAAGCTTGTATGTTCTCACATTCCTCAACTTATTAAAACAGATTACAACTTTTCTCTCTTTAGACACCGCTCCTCCTCCGACGGCTCCTTTTAATCACCGCATTGTGTCGGCCAAGCCCAACCTGATCACAAACTTCTACACCATCAACTGGCAGGAGATCCTGGGCGGGTGAGCGCTGTTCTTCTCCTCAAATCTCCATCAAATGCAAAGCAAATAAAAGCTGATCTATTGAGTTGATCTATCACAGATCAAAGTCAGTGAGAAAAAGGATTTCATTACCCAAAAAATGTAGCTGCACACCCCCCCCCCCCTCTTTTCTTTTCCGATGTTTCATAACTTCAGAGTCATGGCAGTTATTTTTACTTTAGGACCGACTGGCATGTGAAACTGTATCCCTGGTGCCAGCTGGTAGCTAATCACAAAGTGTTAATCCAAGTCTTCAAAGTGGAGACACAGCTTGGCTCAGATTGAATGAAATAACAGATTAAACACAAGACTCTTCAGAAACATGCCCGTTTGAAGGAAGATCAGTTTTTGATTCGTCATGGGAAAACACATCTACCACGACACTGTCTTTCCCAACTGTTTCGACTCCGCTGGGATGTCTGATTTGATGAGATAATGGAACTGACACATCTTTCCCCTCAGCTACAGAACTGTGATTTTTGTCTCCCCCTCTCTCCTCAAGGGGTCGTTTCGGCCAGGTGCACAAATGTATCGAGAATTCGTCTGGTCTCACTTTGGCGGCGAAAGTCATCAAAGCCAGGAGTCAGAAAGAAAGGGTACGGCACCTATCATACGTTGTCAATGACAACAAATTACAGAGAGAGCCACATCACATGATATAAAAAGCAGAGCCCCCGGTTCAATTTTAAACACTCACTAGTACAAAACAAGATCACACTTGGAACAGAAGTAGAGGCAATACGTGTCGCCGAGGTGAGAAATATTTGACCGAGAAGAGAAGATACATTGTCTCTCCTAGCAGAGAACAGCTGACACCTCTCATCGTATCCGTGTGTGTGTGTTTCTGTCTGTGCCCCTGTTTTTGGTAGGAGGTGGTGAAGAATGAGATCCAAGTCATGAATAATCTCGACCACGCCAACCTGATCAAGCTCTATGCAGCCTATGAGTCAAGGAATGACATCATCCTTGTGCTTGAATAGTATGCTCTTCCTTTCTCTCCTTTTTTTTTTTTACATTTTCAGCGCATGTTTATTCATTTCAAAACCGCCTGTGGATCACGTTATAGCTCACATTTGTGAAAGCAGACCCTCTTTGATCTACTTTGATTTCTAATTTGAATTCATTTCCTTGTGTTTTATCGTTAGTGTTGCTGGGGGAGAGCTGTTTGACAGGATTATTGATGAAAACTACACTTTAATGGAGCTGGATGCTGTGCTGTTTATCAGGCAGATCTGTGAGGGCCTGCAGCACATGCACAAAATGTCCATCCTTCATCTTGACTTGAAGGTAACAAAGTCACACATATTTGTAGTGAAATCTTGCACATACACGTATAGCAGGATTAGCGCAAAGTAAAATGATTGTGCTTTGCTGAATTTTAGCCAGAGAACATCCTGTGTGTGAGCAGAGTCACAAATAAGGTCAAGATTATTGACTTCGGTCTTGCCAGGATGTAAGTAATGGTATTTCCCTCTGCTTTATTGGCCCTGTTGCTGTTATAGAACGTGTAATATTTCTGAATTTCAATCATGTCCATACGTAGATATAAACCAAGGGAGAAACTACGAGTGAATTTTGGGACTCCAGAGTTTCTCGCTCCTGAAGTCATCAACTACGACTTTGTGTCCTTCAACACAGACATGTGGAGCCTTGGTGTAATTACATATATGCTGTAAGTAAATACACAAAGCCATGCGCACACACGCACAAACATTTGCTAATCATTCTTTCCCCTTTTCCCTGCTAGTCTGAGCGGTCTGTGCCCCTTCCTCGGCGATGATGACAACGAGACTCTGAATAACATCTTGGCCTGTCAGTGGAACTTTGAGGAACAAGAGTTTACAGATACATCAGAAGAAGCCAGAGACTTCATCTCCCGACTCCTAATTGTAAATAAAAGGTATTCGCATTTGGTCCCTGTCCGTCTGACCTCACGAGAACCAAGGTGACGCGACATAAATAAAAATATTGTGGTTTTATGTTTTCCGTTAGTTGGAGGATGGGGGCATGTGAAGCTTTAAGGCATGCCTGGCTTGCTGACCCCGCCCTTCATCACCGTCTTCACACAAAGGTAAAGTGTGCGTTTGTGAGGGTGAAGATTTTTTCTTGTTGTAGAAGTGCTTCAGATATGCCAACCTGTTGAAACAAAACTGGGCATTCGTTGTGGTTATTTATTCTTTTGTTATTGTGGTATTGGTGTTTGTCGTGTTTTGCTTATTTCACAGAAAACTATGTGCAGATCACGGAGATCATCATGTGTGCCCAATACTGAAAGCTGAGGTGGGTCCTGCGCTACATCCATTAAAGTCTACCCTTCACCCATTACCCTGGGCAGGCAGCCCAGTCTATCAGGGCTAACACAGAAAGACAGACAACCACACACTCTCACAAGCGCACCTACGGCCAATTTAGAATCAGCAGCTAACCAAACGAGCGTGTATTTTGGACTGTGAGAGGAGAGCTTAAAAATTCAACATCAGAGGAATGCTTTCAAATATCCACAAGAGGGAAGCATGTCTTAAATTTTGTTTGGTGTAGCAGAACGGATGCTATGATACAGATATGGTCCGCTCACAGTAAACCATCTCAATGTTTCTTTCCAGGGCGCTGCAGTGATGTGATGGCTCCAACTGTGGCCACTTGGACCAACCCTTTTGTCTGTGTAAATCACCAGTCAGTCAGTGCGTTCACGACACTGACTGAAAATCTGTCAACACAACAAACCTCTTCCTGACATGTGATCCACTGTGTTGTGTTAATGTAAGCAACAGACTGATGAAATAGATGAAGGAAAACAGCTCAGCTTAGACTTAACAGTGGACGAGTCGCACTTTTCTTTCATTAAATGCCTATGATGACGTAAAACTAGAAAAACAGGGTAAACAAGACAGACCATCTTTAACATTAATCAGTCCAGTAGAGCTGCTATTCAACTATGCTATCTTTGTGAGGCTAATACTGTTCAATTATTGTTGAAACTGTGACACCGCTTGGCATTTCAAAAAGGTGCTAAAGTTATATTCTGATGTAGCTTTTGTAGAAACACTATTTTTAATATTATTATCGCAAATATTGTATGCTAGTGCTTGGTTGTGCACTGTAAGCCACATGTGCCTTGTAGGTTAATTGTGCATTTTCTTCTCTACTTCCCTATAAAAGGCTCTCTTGGGCTCATCCTTATTTATCTCTACCCTCTTTAACATTATGCATTTAGAAACATGCAGTACCTCAGCTGCTGCTGTTTGAAGGCTACAGCATTTGGACTGTAAATGTAATTATCTGTGCTGCCCTCCAAGTTATAAATATGGTCAGCTATTTGTTTTTTAGCTGTAAGCACATGCAGTTAATTCAAAATAGGACACAATGGTATTTGTGTGGTTGGCTTAAAAAGCTGTAGTATGTGCACTTTATGACATAATATTACATAAAGCTGCTGGGGTTCCACTGGACAAACTGCAGTTCGATCTCCTCACATCTCCTGCATTTGTTTATAAAGGAAACACAGTTGACCTTAAAGCAAACACCTTGACAACAGATTTTATGTCTTATCAGCAAAGTATATACGTATTTTTTTTTTTTGCATGTCTTTAGCTACTAAAGTTTGAACTTGATACAGAGTAATATATTTTTTAAACTTTACTATATGCTTCAGAGCCACTCTTGCTGCATCAGACTGAAACTGCTAATAAATATAACATATATACACAAAGACACATATATATGTGTCTCTGAAATGCCTTCTGTGAAGGTTCACTGAGAGCGACACGCTATCTGCCTGCCGTTGCCTATTCTGCTAGAGCTACATATATAAGGTTTTCATCTACCTTCATTATAAATGTTAGGTTGTTGTAGTTACATTAAAATAAATTGTTCTCACTGATTGCCAACGTTAAATAATATTAAATTCAGCATGTATTTTTGTGTGTGCAAACACTCATTAAACTGAAACTGTATCTTAAAGTGTTTGTTCTCATTTGTTTTTTAAATTTAAGAATAGTACATGTTGTTGAAAAGAAAATCCACTTAGTGAGGTAATATTACCGACTTAAAGAACTGAAAGGCTTTTAAGTTTAAATCTTGACCCAGTTTATGCAAAACTTAAACACAGAAACACTTTTCACTCCGGATGAAAGCAGAGCAGGTTTCAGCAGCCCAATAAAGATCATCTGAAGGAGTCAGTTTGTTCAATAGAGTCACTTGAGAAAAAAAGCTGAGTGATGGGTGATGATGGTGTTGGCGTAATGGGATTTTGATTCAGATCTGGAAAAAAAAATGGTATCAGGGATTTTACGGAGGACAAAGAATGGCCTCAGAGGCTGAAAAAAGGAAAGTGAGGAAACAACAGAACATTTCCACAAAGCAAACCTTAATTTCCCAGCCGCCCGTATCCCATAAAGAATAATAGGATCTCATTCTACAGAACCCACGGAGTTAGTCTAGGATAAGTACAGACTTTATGGGAGCATACCCTGGGAAACATGGATTTAATTGTAGTGAAATACCAGAAATGCAAACTGCCCCAAAAGGCAAGGGAACCCAGTATTTGAGCAGGTTTATATCATACTTTGACATTGTCATGCTGCACAATTGTAAGAGTTGAGAAAATAAACTCTTTTGATTTGTACTGTAATTCTCGTTTGCATAGCATGCACTAGACAGCGAAGAGAGGCACCATTTTTCTTCCATCTGTAAATCCTGACATCTACTGACGCTTGAACTATTTTTGGAGAATTTCGTCTTAGAAATTGAACTTGGAAAATCATCTCAGATCAAATCAACAGAGAAAGAAAATATGATAGATAAAAACGATCTGTCCCGCGTATGTAATGGATGATTCGGTGGTTTTAAGAAGTGAGGCACAACCGTAGGAAAAGAAAAAAATAAACTTTTAAAACTTTTGAACTCACTGTGAGCGCATATTTGTTTAACTTGCTGGCATTCGCAGTGCTAATACTTTCATAAATGCCGTGGTATTTCAGGCACTTCACCAGTTCCTGCACCAGCAAAACAACCCCCAAAACAGAACAGACCCACACCCATGCTTACTGTTGAGACGATATTATTGTAGTGTTGGCCTTGCCCTTTCTTCACCAGGCAAACCCCCGATCCTCGAGTTCAAACAGTTCCATTTTAGCTTCTAGCCATAAAACAGACTCAGGCTTCTTGCATATTAAAGTTACGTTCCATTTTTCTTTTCTGAACGTTGTTTTCATGTTTTCATGATGCCCTTGACTGTAGTTTAGTAGTCAGGGTTGTTCCTGTCTTCAGTGGTGTTTGTAAAAATCTGCTGTATTGAAGTAAATATACAGTATAAGTCAAAAACATGGTTAATACTTGCAGATAAACATTTTAAAATACAGGGTCCTATGAAAAAATTGAGATTTTAACTCACTGTACAAGTAATTATACATTCATTGATACAAAAATTAAAAAAGATTCCAATAATAGGTTAGTATGCCCACATGTCATTTTGTTATCACAAAAATAGTTGGAATGCATTTACTATTTTCAGCATATTTATTCTAAATATGTACCATATTAAGAGTAATTTTAAAAAGAGTGTCTCAGAAAAACAGCTCAGGCTGTAAATATGATAGTAATTATGAACAGTAAATGATCAGTCACAAATCAACTTATCAAGCATTTTTTAGACATTAAAAATCACACTTGACATGTGATAGAATAATATTCCATGCGTCACATTCAGAACAATGATCAATTTAGTTGTTTATTTTTTAAAAAAAAGAATAAATTTTAATTGCAAGTTTACTTAACTCTCATTGCCATAAAGCAACAGAGCGATTATGTCATATCAAGTTACATAAGTTCAAGTTGTTGCTGCTATAGTAGAATGCTGCTATACCTGTTTTTAGTTTTAGTTTAGTGTATTCATAAATGTATTTGTCCTAGTTTAGACACTTATTTATTTTTCTGTACTTGTTTAAATTATATATTTTTATTCATTACTTAATCCTATGTTTGACTTTCACCGAGACATGAGAATCTACATGTCGCTTACACTGTCTCATATTCTGAATGACAATAAAGCTGAGTCTGATAATTCTGTTTTCTAAGGCCTTTAAACCATGAAAAACACAACATTTACCATTAAAAGGTCTTCTTAATCTAGTCCTACACTGACTGAATATTTCTTCCTTTATAAATAAAGATTATTAGCTACATTAGCATGATCAAGTATGTTTCATATCTAAGTTTTCATTGATTATATCTGCATTGTGAGTGCTATTGTATTGTTAGCTTTTAGCTTTTAGCTTGACAAAGACGAGCATTAAACTGAATCGTCTCTTAAGCCAGAAAATGACTTGACAAGAGTGTGCACGCAACCATCCTCAATGTGACAGTCATATTATTTCACTTTAGGGAAAGACAGGATTTATGTATGTGCATGTATGTGCATGTATGCATGCATGCATTAACATACATGACTAATAAGCTAAAGATCCCAGATTTGCCAAAGCAGCTACTATCTACAGAAAAGCATCTGTAAAAAAATTAATATGGAATCTTTTCCTTTTAAAACGATACATTGTACTGTATTTGACTGGATGTTTTTTTGTGTGTATTTATTTCTTTATGTAGTTTATTGTAGACTGTAACTGTGGAGGGACCAAGCATCATTTAAGTTCTTTAAATGGCCAAATGACGCTGACTTTAAAAGCGATCCCTACAGACTCTCTTCTTAAGATACCCAATTTTACTTGAGAAATAAATTCCTGTGATCAAAACAGTTTTGGCATCTATGGATATTTTGACAATATTTATGCATTTAAGTGTATAAATGAGAAGCTGATGCAGTTTTGTGTTGTTCTGCTTTCAGCTGTACTAGAAGCGCTCTGAGGAGTATTCATTTTTTTTTTTACCTGGTACAGTAACTATGGGTTTAATATTGCATCAAATTATAGCTGTGAACTCCTCTCTCATTCAAAAAAGCAAGAAGGTGACATCCAAAATACCAAGCTCAAACCACTTGGTGGTGTCCCGATTTGGTCACAAACTGAAATGGTTTTCAGATTTTTATTTTTAACTTAACAGACAATAAAAAAATGGAGTGTAAATGTCTCCTTTAAGTTCAGTTCACCATTTTTTTTCATGAACACACAAAAAAAGTGCTCCAATATGTGTTTAATTTCTTCAGAACATAAAATTGTTTAAAAACAGCAAAAATGGGCAGATGGTGAAAAAAAAGAGTGTTTATTACACTTTTTTCTGTCAGTTCAATTATGTCACATAACTCCTTGAATGTAATTAAAAATAATAATAATTCTGCATAAACCTTTAACATGTACACCCTTACAGAGGCCAACTTAGTGGGATTTAATAATATTCTTTCCTCCAACAACTGCTGTTTTCCTGTGGGCTACTGAACATGTGTAACTGACAGTATTATATAAATATCACAGATGCTTGAAGTGCACTAGAATGCTGGCAACCGCTTTATAACCGATTTCAAAGTTAAAAACCAAAACAAGATTTTTTTTTTTAAATAACATTTAAATACAGTGCCCTAAAAATACATTTCAAATACTTTCCATAATGATTTCCTATCTAAGGCTGACAGTCTTGTTTAGTCTACTATTTGTTTACTTTCACACATCATTTCATCACAGTAAAAGTTTCACGTCAGTAACGGTTCAGAGAAAGTTCATACATTCCTCTATTACAAACACCGGCAGAGAGAATCGGAGTCGCTTAATAGCCATTACTCCGAACATGTGAGTCGTTTGGCAAAACAGGTGATACTGATTTTGTCCAAGGATTTTTCCCTACTTTCTTTTTTTTTTTTTTTTTGCATAGCTTTTCAGGAGCCTGAGGGTTGGAAGCCAAAAGCAAGCTCTCGCTCTTTCCCTGGTCCAAGGCCCAGGTTGGAATGGTGAGAAATTCAATTTAAGAGAAGAAAAAAGGCTCCAAGAGCTGCCCTTCCACTACCCCACCTCACCTCTAAGTCCCCTCCATCCACATCTCCAGGGGCGATCTTGAGGAGCCAAACCAAAACCAGATGTACTTATTGGACCTAAAGATAACAAATAGCGCCTCAGTTCCTGTCAGTTAGAGACCACCAGAGCAAAAAAAAAAAAAAAAAAAAAAAAAAAAAAAAAAAAAAATATAATATATAAAAAAAATATTAAAAAAAAAAAAAAC
>VUQK01013357.1:5868-25168 GCA_015106715.1 Bujurquina vittata | reverse complement strand
GTCAATAGCAGAAGTTGATACAGGATATCCCCAATGACTTATTTGTCCTGTCTCTGCTGAGATTCTGGTAATTATTATTATTATTATTATTATTATTATTATTATTATTGTTTTTAATTCAGATGGAACTTCTAGTCAAGCAGTTTTTAATTAGTTTAAACACAAAGAAGGACAACCTTTGGATTTCAAAACAATTAAACTGTTTTTGTCTCAGCTTTTCTTTTTTCCCCTGCTGATCGGATTCTCTTAATTGGGGGTCCTGATTTTTACTGTACATTCTCGTTATGATGGACAAAGAACCAGTGTACATCTTAACACAAGGCTTGTAAATGTTTAGGTCATGAAAGGGGCCAAAGGGAAAGAACATTTAGTTACTCAGGGTTTTCCCCAGGTTTCTGGAGGGCATGCTGTGGTTGTGTGGGAGGTTGAGTTTATTTGTATGTGAGTAAAGCCTATTTATTGACATTGTTATTGTCATTGCAACAGTTTATAAGGAAAAAACCCCATTGAACCAACTGGCAGAGTTGAGTATCTGTAGACGCTCACTGTTGTAAAATGCTCCTGACCTTTTCGGTACATATTGATGACAAATTGAACCTAATATTTTTTTATTTGGATTATCACATCATAAGACTGGTTGCCATTTACTTATTTGTTTATTTATTTCATTTTTTTCTCAGCCCCACTTTTGCTTAGTTTGACATACCTCAGATTTTTCTTAAGAAAGGCAGACACCCTTTCACTGAGGCTATTTCTGGTGAGGTTTCAGCAAACAGTATCAGTTTAAGTGCCGTATGCATCTCTCAGGTCCTCTCTCAGGTGTTTGCTGGGGGATTTTTCCAGTGGCTTAACAAACATTCCTCTGAAAATGGTCAGGTACAATGACTGGACTGAAAATGAGTGAAAGAGAAAAATATCAGTGGAAACAATTTTGTCTCATAGAAGTTTACTGTTACCAACAGGGTACCAACCAAAGTCAAGAGGTACCTGGAAACCAAATATTCTCGTGTCACTCTGAGCACCTTCATCCAGCAAAATACCTACAGCAAAAAAAAAGAAGAAAAAGATGGGATGACAGATGATGGATTAAGAGAGATGTTCTCTGTATTTTTGGCTTGTCCTTTGGTGTGACTTTTGGACACATTATTTGAAATCTTCAGCACCAGATAATACAAAAGAAACATTTTTATAAAAACGATTCAGCAGTGTGTAATGGTCATTTAAATGATATGTGTTAAAGAAGACTCTGAACTGTTTACTTTGTTTCCAACCATCTCCGATCCTGAACCTGCTGAGAAACCTGTGTATGCAAATACATCATGATCTAAATCACGACAAAGCAATGCTGCATATGCACTCTGTTTATGAATTCTCTCCCAACACTGTTATTGTCATGCTTTTGGCACAAAAAAAGGCTTTTTAATGCAGTTGTTGCCTCATAAGCTGCATGTTTACCTCCAAAACCCAACCCAACATCAAAGAGGGGATGTGATCTGAATGCACTTTAAATCCCAAATTTCTGCTATCTCGATACACAAATGAACCTATTTTTGATTATTACAAGTGACTCACTCATGATACTTTGTCTTTACAACTCATTCTCAGGCCTGTCCTCTGTTTTGCAGTTGTGGCTATAATGGCATAACTCATTTCCTCCCTCGCAAGTCTGATTCATCACAGCTTCCCACATCTCCTGTCTGCCTGAGCTACACTGGCCTGAATTTGACCCAAAACAAGTTTCACAACCGAGAGAGCAGCTTTTTAAATGAAAGTAGTATATCACAATACACCAACTGATGGTTTATTGTAACACCATGAAAAATGTAGACTTCGTAACCCTTTAACCCACAAGAATAAAGCAGCTAAAGTAAAGGACTGCATCATCCCTAGGTTTGAGAGGTTTGCATTTTGACCATGTCTTGCTTTGGTGCATCATGATTGTCATGAGTAGCCCAACAGCTTCATGTGTTGGTCCCTATTACTGCAGCCCCTTTATAGCAAATGGTGCACAAAGCAAGGTCCATATTCAGTAGACATAAAAACAGCGAGTTGTGTGTGAGGAACACACTACCTGTGTCATAACTGAACCTTGGTGATGGGTGTTGTGAACTGCAGGACGGCTTATTTTCTTATTGAAAAGCTTCAGGATTATCTTAATACTGTGGCATTTATCACTGTTGCAGCTCAAGCACAGCCCAGACTTTTATGTAATAACTCCAAAAATATCAAGCTCATTATTTCAGTTATTTATTTATTTAAAAAAAAGTGTTATCCCGTGTGGTCACTTTTCCTTTGGCAGTTATATTATGGTTATTGAAGTTATTGAAGACTTTGTAGTATTTTGATGGCTAACAGTGGTTGATCATATCTCAGAACATACCTAATTTTCCATATTGTCTTAAAAAAAAAGTGCTGTCCTGAAGCATAATTCTAATGATTATTTACAGTAACTGCTTGAGTTTGACACTTACCGTTTGAATGGTGTACAAACGAGAAGGATCAGTGTTGCTTACTATCATTTGTGCCCCGCAGAGACGGTGTACCTGTTTGGGGGCTGGGACGGCACGCAGGACTTGGCAGACTTCTGGGCTTACAGTGTGCAAGAGAACCAATGGGCCTGCATCTCCAGAGACACAGAGAAAGAGGTGACAAGGGGGCGGAGTCATGTGGCTGTTTGTTTCACTTTACAGACATCTATGCATGATTAAAACACTTAGTAGTGTTTTCTAATTCGTTCGTAATAGCTGATCAATTTTGTCTAGAAAACATCAGATCAACACTAAATTTCACATTCATTGAGACTACTTGTGCCAATATGACAATAATATGTGTGTAAGGCTAACATGTTTGTCTATCTCCTCCTACCAAACAGAGTGGTCCAAGTGCGCGCTCGTGCCACAAGATGTGCATCGACTCACAGCGGCGTCAAATCTACACGCTAGGCCGGTACTTGGACTCCAGTGTCAGGAACAGCAAGTCTCTGAAGAGCGATTTCTACCGCTATGATATTGACGCCAACACCTGGACGTTACTGAGCGAGGACACGTCAGCTGATGGAGGGCCAAAGTTGGTGTTTGACCACCAGGTAGCTGCAAAAGGCAAACATTGAACTGTCACACTCCAGCTAGGCACCTTAATTGATGCCAGGCTATGTGATTCTTTAGTCTGTTACAGCGGTCACTGTCAGAAAATGAAAGTCTTTATGTTTAAACAAGGCCTTCCTCTTCCCTGCTTCTTCTTCTTGGTCCCTTAGGGAGTCATCACATGGATCATCTGCCTCTATTTCACCCTATCACTAGTGCGCTCCTCTGTCACACTAACTCTTTGCATATCCTTTGCTACATCCATGATGATCTACTTTTCCTCCAGCTCCATATTCGACATCCTTTATCCAAAGAATTAATTGTCCCTCCTCTTTAGATGTCCAGACCTTCTCAGCCTCACCTCTCTTACTTTGTCTTTTAAACTGCTCCACATGAACTGTCCCTTAGATATACTCCTTTCCTGCTGATCATGCCCAACAAAAATCTCCAACTCTGCCACCTCCTGTTCAGCCTCCTGTTGTTTTGTTAGTGTCACTCAAGCCAAACATCATAGCTGGTCTCAGTACCGTGTGTGAGTGAGTGAGTGAGTGATACTGTCTGTTTTGTGTTACTCAGACAGTTCCACACATCTATGCTGGCGGTCTTGGCCGGCAGTGCGCTCTGTGGTCACACTGGTCAATCCCACAGAAGTGACAGAACTGTAGTGGAAGACTTTCTTTCTTGGGGCATCCTGAGGTGCTGCAGATGCTGCATCTGTGTCCTTTATGGCACACTATGTGAGAGAAAATGAACACAGTGGACATAACCAGTACATTTGTTCCTGAACTGTGCGGACTGGATCTGGCTCTAATCAGGCTGTATCGTGTAGTCTGAACCTGGCATAGATTTAACAGCTCAAGGAGCAGCTGATTAGTCATTGCAGATTGATTTGTTTTAGCTCTAAATCCTCTGTAATACTTCTAAAACTGAATGTTGTTAATTTTTGTTGAATGAGTTTTTAAAATTCCAACCCTCATGTAGGTAGAATACATGTAGGTTTGCACTGTAATCCTGGCTTTCTGTGGATTGTTTCCCTTACAAACAAGACAACATTTTCATCATAACTGTACACAAGTAGCACTAAATGGAAAAGACCAAATTGCTGCGTCAGATGAAAGGAAAGTGCTACAGCTAATGTTGGCTACACATTGCTTTCATTCCATTGCTGCTTTAGTTTCAGACACTCAGAGGGTTTAGTCCCGCTGCCACTTTTAGTTTTAACAGAAGTCAACATCAGCCCGGCAAAGCCAAACCTCAAATAATATGAAAACCTTTCTGCGGTTATATTTGTTTGATCTGTAGCTGCGACTGGTATTCAAATTTTTTAATTGGCTAAGCAATGATGTACAGGTGACTTCACAGCAACACTGAAGACTTGTGTTTGTGCCGTGTCTGAGGGTCTTTTCTCACTGCTTGAGAGGCAGCATAGGAGGCATGTGTACAAAAATCCATCTCCTGAGATGGTAAATTCATCATCTCTGACAGACAAAAGCACTTTTCACATTTTCACATGTCACCTTAGGCTCCGTGAAACTGCGACAGACATTTCTCACTTTGGACATTTGTTAGGCAAAACGATTTGAAAGCTTAGCCGCATCCAAGCTGAGAAAACACACGCTTGGTATGAAAGCTTCTTCCACCTACTTTTACTACTTTTTACAACTCAAAAAATGCAAATGGAGAAAATGTAACGCAACAGGCTTTCATTTAGATGTTTGAGTTTAAATCAAAGGTAATTTGTTTAAACTTAAAAAATTGGAAATATTCAGTGCTCTATGACGTCATTGTTTTTTCTTTTTTAATGTTGATTAAAATATAACGTTCAGACTCATGCTGCTGTCCTCTTCTCTCGGCTCTTCCTGCAGATGTGCATGGACTCAGAGAAGCACATGATCTACACATTCGGTGGTCGGATCCTGACGTGTAATGGAAGCGTGGACGACAGCCGGACGTCAGAGCCACAGTTCAGCGGCCTGTATGCCTACCACTGCCAAGTGGGGACGTGGAGCCTCCTGCGGGAGGATTCATGCAATGCTGGCCCAGAAGATGTGCAGTCCCGGATCGGTCACTGCATGCTCTTCCACACTGTGAGTGTGTTTATTTCCAAGCATAATTTTGTCAGACTCTTGAGTTAAATGTTGATCATTATTTCTGTGTCATCACCAGAGGAACCGCTGTCTCTATGTCTTTGGCGGTCAGAGGTCAAAGACATACCTCAATGATTTCTTCAGTTACGATGTGGACGGAGACCATGTAGAGATCATATCTGATGGCACCAAGAAGGACTCTGGAATGGGTAAGACTGGAAATTCCTGGAAACTGTTTGATCGTTTGTGAGATATTAAATATCTTCAAATTTTTGCACTTTGTAGATATTTTTCTTTTGTGTAAAAACCTCAACACTGGAATGTTGTAATTCAGAGGGAGAGTTCATTTGAAGTTATATTTTAACTCCGTGACAGCAGAGGGATTGTAATGATCAGTAAATTAGTGCAAGCACCAACTTGCTTAGATTTGTGTGCATTTGACAGTTGAGTTACAGGGAAAGTGAACGTCAGCAAGCTTTTGGAGTTAACAGCTAAATTACAACGTTCAGCCATCAGCGGCTGCTCAGAACATTTCCTCTGCGGCTTGTTAAACCCTACACAGCAGGGGTCACTACCCGCCCAACTTTTGTGTTATTGGATTAAGCCATCAGTAACAAAAATACAACTGATATGGTTAGCCTTTAATGGAGTTTTATTTGTTTATTTGATATTTATTGTGATGGTTAAATTCACATTTTTATGGGTCATTTATTTTAATTGTGAGGAGAGACAACAAGGTGATGCTCACAGGTGGGCAGGTTTGAACAGGTGGGGTAAGATTGAAATGATTGTTGACTTTAAAAAAAATTATTGACAGATTAGCTAACTACCAAGATAATCTTTAGTTGCAGCCCTAGTAGTTTTTGAAGTCACTTTATTATTATTTATTTTAAATAATTTGAGCTGTCATATTTAAGTACAGGAGATGGGCACATGAACTTTTCAGAACAGAAAAACAAATTTGAGCCGTATTTAAAAACTGCAACCAAATTAATTTTACACTCAGACTTCTGATTGTGAAACTTTTAACGTTCGTTTAGAACAGTTTTGCTTTCTATAACTAACTTTGGCAACAATAGCAATGGAATACATCAGAATTTCAGTAGCAAAAAAACATCTTGTTAATCCCCAAAACTTTTGGGAAAATGTTCTGTAAACTGATGAGACAAACCTAACCCAGCATTTCATAAAAAAGAGCATCATACCAACAGTCAAACATGTTGGTGGTATTGGAGTGACCTGGTCAAAGTCTGGACTTAAATCTGACTTTAAAGAGGCGTTCATGCTCAAAAAGCCTCCTGTGTAGCTGAATTAAAACAATGCTGTTAAGAGAATAAGCCAAAGTTGCTCCAGAGTGATATGAAGGACTCAATGCTCAATGAGTCTGTAAAAGCTTAATTGCAATTCTTGCTGCCAAGAATGGCACAACCAGGTAGGGTTGAATAGTTTTTTTAAAAAAAAAAAAAATCATTTAAAACGGCATTTTATATTTGCTCGGCTTATCTTTGTCCAGTGAAAGTAGTTTGATCTGAAACGTGTGACAAATATGCAAAAAAGAACAGGAATCAGGACCAGGGGGTATATCCTCTTTCAGAGCACTTGTCTATCATGAGGCCAGGCCTACATTGTGTTTGACAGGTTAGTGATGTACAGGTGTGCTGTATCCTTCAGTCACCTCCACCCTGTGACGTCTGCATTCAACATCAAGATGGCAGCAGCACAAACTTTGAAAGCTTAGCTACAGGACCTCACTACATCACGGTGGCTACAAATGTTTTAATATGTTCAAGAAATTGCAGCACAGCCCCAGTGGCCCTCTGTCTGTATGTTGACAGGTTAGAGCTGCTTTGGCAGAAGGAGAGAGACCTACACAATATGGTGGTGCAGACTTGTTATGCAGTGCAATTTTGTTGAAGGCTTCAGAAATAAATGAGTCTGCATTAGTTTCCTCTGCTGGACAACAGACGGGCTCAAAGGCAGTCTTGGTTGATGGGGTTATATAAAGGCAAACATTCAGTATTATGTAGCCACTGCGTTGTATTGGCCAGACAGATTCTGGAAAATGAGCAGAAAACTGCTGTTACTGTGAGCACCAGGTGCTATAAAAATGATCCTACAATATAAAACACCTTATTGACCTAAATGTAACACAACCAACAGTGGGAAGTGACTTGGTATCTTTTTATACATTGAAGTGTCATGTTTTATATGCTTAATAGCCATTAGTAATTGATTAATTGCTAACTAGAGTACAGACTCCAAAAAAGGCCATTTGCTGAATAAAAGCAAAACAAAACTCTGTAAAATGTACACACATTTTGCATTTAAGATAAAATCGCCTTTATCTATAAATATGTTTTACCCAAATCTCCTCAGGTGGAATAGTTTTAGCTACACCTGGTTCAAATTCACTGCGGGAATGCTATGTTATTGCATTTTAGGCAATAAAATGTTTTCTTTTTTTTACTGAATTCTTTGTTTGTTTTCATCTTTTATTGTGTTCATATTTTATTTTTTTAAAAAAGGCTTAAGTGGTTTAGTAAAAAAATCTCCAGAATGTGCCTTTTTAAAATCTGATTAATTGATTAATTTTCAGAATAATGGACAGATTAATCAATTACTAAAATAGTCGTTACTTGCGGCCCTAATTAAAATGCTGAACTTGCTAAGCAGGACTTGGGAATTTTACTGGATGTTCTGTGGTTTTCCGTGATTTAACGGCTCATTTGAATGGTTCAGAGTGAATCTTGGGTCTTCACAACTTGTCATTTTGACCCTGGTCCTTAAACATGACTTACTCATGGTAATGATCTTTCTTTGAGAAGGTGTCTCAAAGAAAGTGTCTCATTTGCCCTTCTTTTGATGGCGTCATCTGAATAATGTTTTTTAGGTAGCTGTCACTTATTCTTGTGGGCTCTGACTCAGCTAAATAAAGAAATAACATTAAATAATTGAGTCCATAATATGAATGCTGAATGTAATAGATTCTGTGAGTTTGTTGACTCCTGCAGTGCTGTCAGAAGAGAAATGACAGATTTTCTGCTTAAGGAGCTCCAGCAGCAGACACTTCCTGCCAGATTGACTAAAATGTCTGCCACAGTCCCAGCTTCACCTCAGACCCAATATAAATAGACCTGTCTGCCCACCACTTAGCTCTGTCTAACCCTGTCGGAGCTAGGGAGGAAAGAGTGGCTGTGTACGACTCGATGATACACGGGTGCGAAACTGAAACATTCAAATAAGCATGCAAGTGAAACAGAGAAGGAAAGAACATGTATTCTGGCATCTAAGAATTAGCAAAGCCAAACACTTTTCTCTTCGTCTCCATTTCTCTTTAATCAGCCTGGCATGTTGATGTGAGCTGCAGCTCAGCACTGAAACAGCAGCTTGTCCTGTTGTGCTGATGCGCTGTGGACTATATAAAAGATGAATGTAGTCTCTGGCTCAGAAAAGCTTTAAAGGTACAGGTGAATAAGATATCACCACTAGATGTCAGCTACACTGGCCACTGCAGGACAAAACTCTTTAATTCGCATAACGTTTATAACCAGCTGTTGTTGTTTAGCTGGCTCGTTGCTGTTGGGATCGTCGCCAGTATGCTGACGATAAGCAATCGCGACAATATTGGAAATAAAGAAAGTAGGTTTATGTATGTTTTTGTATTAGAGCCCCGACTTCAGTTCAGCAAAGGCTTGAGATGGGAAGTAAGAGGGTGAGGGGGAGAAAGACCCAATGAGAGATGAAATATGCATGTACAAATGTGAAATGATCATATAGTTTGAAAGAGCTGTTTGGGACCTTTAAATGAAAAGGAACTTATCAAATGTGCTACGTTTGTGGCCGTTCTGTAGCCAAATGCATAAAATGTGATTAGCCAGAACAGCGATGTCCATCTCTGCCACTGGATTCAAGATGGTGGGATAACACGATGGCTTCCACAAACCAACAGCCACTCCTAGGTTTATGGGAAAACACAGTAATCAATGTATATTTAGACAGCACTTCTTTAAATTAAATAACCTCCAAAAATGACTGTGCCTTAAACCTGTAGAGGGGGAAAAGGATTTATTGAGCCTTATGTAGTATAGGCCCATTTTTGACTAAAATATTATATTATAAAAGATTATATTTTAAGCTCCAAATGCCAGTTTATGAATGAGGGCCACCCAAGAGTTTTACACAGATTAAACACATTTAAACAAAGTTTCTATGGAGAAAATGTCCATTTCTGTACCAGGTAGTATTTTTTTTCTTAATAGACATTACAGAGGTGCCTTTAGACTGTGGTTGACTTGGGATTGAGGAGTTGCCGTCATTAGCCATTTCAGTGAGGCCCACTCTTCTCCAATATACCAGGATTGATAGCTAAAAAACATCCACGTGTGGAAATCCACAAACCCATGGGGTGATGTCACCTTTTTCTGGTCTCACCTTATATGGTTTTCAGATGGTCTCATTGTAACGAAATGATCGTCACTGTTGTTCATAATTAGCAGTATAGCTGTTCTAGTCTCAGATTTACCTATATATTATTGTGAGCATCTTGTGAGCTGATGTACATGCAAAAAAACAACTGGCGATTGAAAAGCTCTCCTATTATTTGGCCGTTTTCATGCATTTTACTGGTTGTCTTGTGATATGATTGAATATTCCTCAAAGGAGATTGTTTTTTTTTTCCCCTCCTCCTTATTGAATGATCCAGTTCATTAAAGTTTCAGAAATACCATTAATAATTAATTTTAAAAAATGGTCACACATTTTAAAATTTGAATCTGGCTCTAAATTGTTTGAATTTGACATATTTAAATGAATTGCTAATTTTCCAGCATTATAACCGGCAGATCACCGCAGCAGCTCTAATGCTGAGTCAGTTGAGTGCTGAGCTGTTAGCAGCTTATCATAAATTTTGTGCTTGCTGTGCTTTCTCCACTGCGTGCACAATTCATGGAGGGAAAAACACGCAAAATGAACAGGAGCAGTTTGCTGAGAATGGAGTGGCTCATAAATGTGGCTGTGCTGAGCTGTAGGTGCTATTTATATTAGAGATTTAATAGAGGCTGCATTAGCTTAGGTTTCTACTTGCCATGTTTAGTGCTGACCTGCCAACTAAAATCACAAGTTAGCGTTTCGCATTTGAGCATTCCTGATTTGATCAAACTCACATTCGTGGATGATCTTTATCATGTCGCAGTATTGAGTCAAATGCAAACAATGCGTGCTTCAGGCTACAGGCAGAAATTGCTCTCCTGTCTTTGAAATCCTAAAAGAAAAAACTATACTATCATAAACATGCTCCCGCAGTGTGCATTGCTCCGATCATTGACACCTTCCCCACCCCACCCTGCCCCAGGTTCTAGCCTGGCTTTCTGCTTTGGCTGGCCTCAGACCTGCCGTAGTCACAGGAGAACAACGTTGTGTGTCGCCATGCCTCATCACGCCGAGCTGCATTTGCATGCGGTTCTTTCTTTCTTTCTATGTCAGTCCTTGTTGCCATGGTGCTCGTTGCTATGTTATCAAGTAGTTTTCTTTGACAGCCACCAATACGGCCCCTTTACTTCTTTTCATTTTGTTGAGACAGAGGTTTTCTTATCAGTGCTCCATGCCAACAAGAACTGCTGACCTATACGAAGTTAGCATTTCTTTATCTCAGCTGAATCTGACCTGCAGGAGAACGTGGTAGGAGAAGTAATTATCTCTGCCAATTCATTTGTTTACTCCTTTTGTGTACGCAGTGCCGATGACAGGCTTTACCCAGAGAGCCACCATCGACCCTGAGCTCAATGAGATCCATGTCCTATCAGGCCTCAGCAAAGACAAGGACAAACGTGAGGAGAACGTGCGCAACTCCTTCTGGATCTACGACATTGCCCGCAACAACTGGTATGAGGCACGCAGAGAGATAAACACTCACTTTGTCCTACTGAAACCTCCCTCTGATCATAACCACAACAACACTCACAGGAAGTACTTTCACACACCAGCTCTTTGTAGCAGAGATGTTCACCACAACACACAGCAGAGCATGCATGCAAACAGTACGCACATGCTCTTCTTACTCAACATTTCTATACAAATGTAGAGCATTACATGTCAAAGCATGTGGAGCACAACCTCTCAATGCACAGAGGTGGCAATCCCTGAGCCCTTCATCAGGAAACTGCTTGTTCTGTGTGTGTGTGTGTGTGTGTGTGTGTGTGTACGAGTGCATGTGTCATGTTTGGATTGTTTGTGAAAGAACAGGCTGCAGCCCTCTCTGTTCCAGACACTGATTTCAATAAATGTTCTTGTACTTGGTGTCCAGTGAAAAAATTCACTGAGACACTTAGGGCTCACTCACTCACTCACTCACATAATGTTTCTTTGAGAGCACCAACGTAACTGTTAGGCCTCGAGCTGTAAACATTTTGTCTTAATTTTCTAACTCCATCAAACGGTTGCTTGACGGTTCAGACTTGGTTTTATGATTCTTTAGGATAGCATTAGCTTGGCATTAATGTGTTTGAAAGGGCAGCAACGTGCAGCGTGTCAGTAATGGTCCTCACAAATGTGCAAGTACAAGTTTGTGTTTGTGCTGTAACAAACTGCATTTGTTGAACAGTTTTTCCTCAAGGGCTTCAGGAAGTGTTCTGTATTTTTGTCATTAATGTAAATTTTCCCCCCTCTCACTAAATGTGTGTGTGTGTGTGTATGTGTGTGGGGTTTTTTTTTTGCTCAGGTCTTGCGTGTATAAGAATGATCAGGCAGTGAAAGAAAACCCAAGCAAGGCTCTGCAGGAGGAGGAGCCGTGTCCACGCTTTGCACACCAGCTGGTCTACGATGAGATGCACAAAGTAATGCACACTTATGTATTGCAGAGTCAAAAACTGCAAAAGGGCAAGTTGCAGTCCTGCTCCTACAGTTTATTCACACATCTGGCTGTACTGGCTTCTGTTCCATTAACACTTAGTATAAGCATTTCACTTCATTAACACTGTGAGAATGTCAGTGCTCCATGGTGGACAATTTCGAGGGATGACAAAAATCCAAATTTTAGAGTAAATGGAATCCTTGGCTATGACTTGCAATATTAACAGGAAAAAAAAATCACAAATTCAACTAATGATGAAGAATGTGTAAAAGATCTTTTTTCCCCCTCATAACAGTAAATATGAAAAAAATGAACAATTATGTTTCTTGCAGAATAATCATTACTTTTTGTTCTAACTAAAATGAGGTTTTTGTTGATGCAAGTCCAGTAGTAGACACACTTCTGACTGATGCTAAGCTACTAACAATAAAGACCAGCTCTCTGTTTTTTGTGTTTAAACTATTTTAAAAGTAAGACTTTCTATGTGAAAAAGACAGCAGCAGGTACATGTAGAGGAAGTGTGCAATAACTGGAGAACAGGGGAATGAAGAAATAAAGCCTAATAAAAGCCTGCCCCAGATAAAGGCCTGGTTCTCTGAGATCAGTGCATTTGAGGTATTTGCCTTCTTGCCTATGGGTTGATTAAAAATAATTTTACAACATAAATTTAACAAACAGGAACAGATGTGAGTGGAATAAATACTGTATTCATACTACAGACACAAACACGAATAATCAGATTTCGCTCATCCACATCAAATTCTGACAAAAAAGAGTAAATAATGTTTAATTCTGTGTTTCCAGGTGCATTACCTGTTTGGTGGAAACCCCGGGAAGTCTTGCTCTCCAAAGATGCGCCTGGATGACTTTTGGTCCCTCAAACTGTGTCGGCCCTCTAAGGAGTACCTGCTCCGCCACTGCAGATACCTCATCAGAAAATACAGGTCGGCACCTTTTTTTAATGCTAGCCTCCACCACAGCTCATGAAATGTGCTGTGTGTTTAGTGCATAAATGAAACCCATTGCTTTAAAATTGTAGCAATAAGGCTCAACGAGTCTTTAAGTCTTTGTTTTTTTTACTTTATTTACAGATTTCACTTGAAAGAAACATAACTTGTCAACAAATGCAGGAAAAAGAAAATATAAAAGATTAAAGTAAATTAACAAAAAAAATAAAAATCCTGGGAAGAAAAACCAAAAATTTATATAATAAATATCTCCCCTAAAGCAGAAAGACATAAGAGGCAGTGGACAAAGTCAGCAGCGAAAACTGACTCCGTACATTTTGTTGGTTATGCAACAGTGTGTCAAAAAGAGTCTCCAAGTTTTGTGAAATCTCCCAGGTATATTACTGTGATCCATCTGCAGCTTTTCCACTTGTAGGATGGAGACCATATCTTTAAGCTAGAATGTGAAGCAGGGCGCATTAGCAGACTTCCAGTTTAAAGGATGAGTTTCTTACTAACACTATTCCTAACTGTAGAGTTCTCTGGGTGCCAAGAGAAAGTTCACGTCTCTTTGGAACATCCAAATATTGCCACGTAATGACTGGGTTTAATTTCTCTGGAAAAAGCTGTGGAAAGCCATTCAAAAATTGCAGTCCAAAAATTATGCAATTTGGGACAGGCAGTGATGGGATTGGTGGCAGAGGTTTCCAAGAGTGGCCACATGGGGCTGTTTTTGTTAATAGTGCTCATGGGGTCTTCCTGTTTGGAATAGGCGAGAGCTCTTAGCTGCCTGGTAGTAGTGCTTTAAAACTGGGAGCCCCAGACCACCCTCTTTCCCAGATTTATTTGGCGGCCCCATCCTTTTCGGCTGTTGGCATATAAAATATTAAGAATTTTGCAAACATTGTAAAAAGAGTACCTGCCAGGAATAAACTCTGTTTGATCGGGGCATATAATAGCCGCAGGATTACTCAGCCGGTTACCCAGTACTTTTGAGATTGTTTTAAGATCAGAGTTTAACAAGGCGATGGGCCTAGTTTATCAAGTTTAAACTACAATCTGCTAAGAATCAGGTGTTTAATATAGAAGCTTCAGCTGTTTAATGTGTAGTTACAATTGTTGCAGATGTTGAGGAAAACAAAACATCAAAGTCTTATGACTGCAATGACATGATTTTTATATTTGAAGTTAGAAAAGAAAAGAAGTGCCAGTAAATGTAGATTCCCTGTAATGCATTTAACAACATCACAAGAGAAGGGTACATTTATTCTAAGAGCTTTGACTTGGTGATGGAGTATCATTGAAAGGGTTACCTTTGCTTTGCATCGGTTGCCACCTAGTGGTCAGTAGTTGTAACTGCAGCTCTGTGTGTCTGGTGGTTTTTCAGGTTTGAAGAAAAAGCCCAGTCAGAGCCGCTGAGTGCACTGAAGTACCTCCAGAATGACCTGTCACTCACTGTGGACCACACAGATCCAGATGAGACAAAAGAGGTACAGGATTTCTCTTAAACCTTTCCATTTGTGTACTTTGCAGTTTTATGTTTCAATTTTCAGTCTTTTGATACATTCATATACGTGTATGTAATAAAACCGGTTGAAGAAAAGGTAAAAACAAAAACAAAAAAAACCCCCAAAACATTAAATAAGTTCCAGTAAGTCTGGAAAAAGAGAGTGTGGACGTTGAACACGTCCTGGTTTGTGAATAATGCAGATGTCAGGCTCTGCTGTAATTTGTAACCTCGGTCTGTGCAGACAGACGTGTGCTCAGGTGTATCCTGCCCTCATCTGTATTCAGAGTGGCGCAGCACCTCCTGCGGCAGGAGCTCGGTCTGATAGAGCCGTTTGTTTGTCAGTGCTGTAGAATGTTAAAGTGACTCAGACGTTTGTGCTGTGTGCTTCAGTTCCAGCTCCTGCCCTCTGCTCTCTTCAAGTCCAGCTCTGACTTCATCCCTCTTGGTAAGAACCTGATCAGTGTCCATCCAAACACACTCTGCACACACAGGAAACGAAAGGTTCAGTTTGCCTGCATGTTTATAGTCTCAGCTGCCATACTAAGAACCTAAGATTAAAGCTGGAAAGCACTGTACAAAGCCAGATTTTGACCGGGGAAGTTTGATAATGGTTCTAATGAAGATTCTCAAGTGATGTCACAGTATTGGGCGCAATACAACCACTGGTGTCTAGGGAAAAGTGTGTATTCTCTGGCTGGTTGGCAGTGGTTCCTACAGGTTGCTTACTGTTGCCGGATGAAATTGGTTGCAAAGAAGATGCTGCACAAAAAACTTCCTTTTGCTTGCTTGCAGGTTGCCAGCAGTATTTCATTTCCATCTGCAAATACACTCTATTAACCAAGCAGTAGTACAACTCAATAAAACGCGACACAAATTGGAAATGGAGGTGGTTTGCCTTCAGAGTAAAGCTTGCTCTTTATGAAACATGTTGGCTGAAACATTGAGGCCCAACTTTGACTTTGGTTGGCAAAATCCTCCTTGTGACAGACTTAGAAATAGAGACTATTTGCCTTCAATTTCCCCTAGTGATGGCTGGTTGTCATGGGGTCACTGACCGGTCTGGTAGGCCTGTGTGACCCAGGGCCTTTTCTCTTGATCCTACATTGTCACCATTATTGTCAAAGTTGTGGACAAATTACCGTTGTGTGGTTAGTGGTCACGTGTCTGTAAAAAGCTCAGTTGCACTTTTCTAGTGCACAGCTTTCATTTTAAGGCCGCAGTCAGTCTTGTAACTGTTGTTTACTGCACATAGACCTTTGTTCCCTTGCTTGAGCCTTTAACCAGATGAAGTCTAGTTGAAATGAAAATCAGGGATCTGGTCAAGAAGGCTGCATGAATGTTACACGATAAGAATCACAGTACCCAGCTGATTATTTGTTGTTTGGTTTTTTTTTTAATAGTAGGTTTGTATTTTAATGTAGTTTTTATTTTTGGTTCAGCTTCTTTTTAGCGAGTGGTTTTTCTCATTTAATTATATATTTTTATTGTTTAATATTTACTTTTTAAATTAGGTTTAGTTTTGTTTATGCTTCTGCTGGAGGTTTCTTCCTGTTAAAAGGGAGTTTTTCCTTCCCACCATCGCCAAGTGCTGCCCACAGGGGGTCGTTTTGATTGTTGGGTTTTCGCTCTATTATTGTAGAGTTTAGCTTACCTTGCTTGCTCACTTGTAGATGCAGTCTCAGGCAAACTTACATGCTAACCTGCTCTGCAGGTGGGTTAAATGAACACACATATGATGAAAGATTTTCCTCTCTCCTTTGCGTTTCAGGTTTCTCAGACGTAGACCAGACGTATGCTCAGCGGACGCAGCTCTTCGATACGCTCGTCAACTTCTTCCCAGACAGCATGACTCCACCTAAGGGCAACTTGGTAGACCTCATCACGCTCTAGCCCCTCCCTCCCCGCCACCTGACCCACTGCACTAACTGAACACCCACCTGCGCACACACCACGTGGAGACAGAGACCAGTTATTTTTCTATTCTTGAACCCCCCCCGGTGGGATTACACGTCATCCACCTCCCCCCACTGATCTGCTGCTATCACAGGCTGCGTTACTATGATGATGACGGCATCAAACAAACACACACACACACACACACACACACAACAACACTGTCCTTGTTGAATAAGTGAAATTTCCACAACAGCCTGGGGGGTGGGGGTGGGTGTGTGTGTGTTTGCGCGTGTGCGTGCACATGTGCTTTTTCTCTTGCTGATGATGATTTGTTGGAGCATGCCACGTCCCCCTCAACTTCGCCTCACCTTTTTTTCCTCTCCAGAAAAGCTGAAGCCAAACAAAAAAAAACAAACATTTGTTTGCAGTCTTTTTTTTAAATTTTTTTCTCTTCCTCTCAAAGTCCTGGATGTGTGCATCAGAATCCCTCGCAGTCAGCCACAGATGTCCGTTCAAAACAGCCAACAACATCTGAGGCCAATTGTTGGAAAAGTTCACGTTTTTCTTTTTTTTTTTCTCTCTCTCTCTCGTCTGCAAAACTTGGTGTCATTTTAATGATTTGGTAAGCTCGCTTCCCTGCAGCACATGTCCCTATTTATGACTGTGACGGCCGCACAGGCTCAAAACAAGTCACTAATTTTAATAGCGTTGTAGGAACAATAGAGGAACGATCTATGAGATGAAGTTTAATATATACATTAAATATACATATGTATTGGTTTTGGTTGCTATCCCTGTAAAACTGGCTGATAAAAGTGGAATTTCTTTCCTCAGTAATTATTGGACTGTAATTTAATTCTAAGTGATGTACAGAATATGTAAATATACATAGGGATTTGTTCAAAGGGCCCTGGATTGAACAGATTCTCTGCCAGGTGATTCTCTTTTTGCCCCCATCATCAGGGTCTTTGTGGCTCTATTGACATAGTTTGAATTGCTGGTGTGCGAGTGTGAGTGAAGTGCTGGTGCCAGTTACCCACTTTGTTCTGTGGTGGAACTGCCCCGACTTATTACCAATATCCACTTTCATAGTTGTATGGATCTGATACGGGATTGAAAACAAGTCCATCCTACACAATCCAGCCTTGTAGTCCGGATCACAACAGAACCAACAATTTATTAAAATTTGGTCAATTTTGTCTACTTCTCTGTGCTAAATTTAACAAAACTGGTCTGCAGCTGTACGTTTTATGATGAATTCACCTTTTTTTCTATATAACAAATGAGTTGCTGGCTCAGCCCACGATGAAATGAAGTAAATGAGGTAATCACAGTAAAAAAATTTTTTTTGTCGATGAATTCCTGTCACTGATTTGGATGTGACGATGATCTTTAGTTAACTCTTTAATTAGTTTATTACTGACTCATTGCACACTGGCTGAACTTCTTCCTACTTCTAATACCCTTTGGAGGAAGTCCCCCTTGTGTGTCCACTCAACAGGAACTAGCAATGGTCACAGTTCCCAGCACCTTGATTTTGTTCAGGTTGTGTATTCTCCAGCAGAAGAGGAACCTCTGACATAAATGTACACTGATTGGTCCAGAGGCAACCAGGATATTAAAAAAATCTGTGTGAACATTAGTTTTTAGGCTGCAATGCAACAAAGTGTAGAGGAAATCATGTTGGCCTGCTGGGCCTTTTGAACTTGCCTTCATCAACATATACAATACATAACAAATGTTTCTGATCACAAGGTGTTGTTCTTGAGCTCTTGATCAGTGAAAGCACCTGTAAAACGACAACAGCAAACAGGTGCATCGTGGTCCGGTTACATATGCTGCTAAAGGTTCGTCTTTCAGCAGCAAATTAGTTTCATTGCGGCGTTCTCACCAAACTGGCTCCTTGTTTGATCCTGTGACGTTTAACAGTGTAAACCTGCTGATTTACAGCTCAGCTGAACAATCCTGCCCTTACCAGGTTCTGGCTGCGACCTCACAATAGGAAGAAAAAAGTTTAAATCAATTCAGAATTGATGAAATAACAGACTGCTTAGGGAGGAGGTCAAAGGTCGGCACAGCTGGCCACTGAGATACGTAGTTTGGTTTCAGTACTGCTACATTTACCTCTGCTGTCACCAACACTGCAGGCGCTAACTGCCCACCCCCACTCCGAGCTGGTTCAGTTTTCCTGTTTGTCGTCTTCCCGGACTCAGTCGGACTCGGGCAGAAACTCCCGCTGGCTTTCACTGGTCACTGACAGCAACACGTCTCTTCCGATCTTGTGTTTCTAATAACTGTGATGCATTACAACACTACACCCCGACATGCTGCCGTGACTATGAACCGCCCTTCGTAGTGTGTCTCATACGCACTTGCTTCTGTGAGCTTCAAGCACAGTTCAACAAAAGTGTGGATTCTTCTTAAGTTGGCAAATGTCTGCAGATTTACCTGTTTTAAACTATTTTCTCATACTCAGGTTGAATCAAAGATGCTGAGTTACATTTCATTCACTGGAGACAATGATTTACAAGTAAAGCTTAAATTTCATTAGCATTTAGCAGTGTTTCCATAAGATTTAAGGAATTGTTAATGTCCAAGGACATTTCAAGGAAATAAAAGGCTCCTTCAGTCCTTAATCAGTGCTTTAAAATTGGCCCATTTAGTCAGCTGATGTATCAAAAAGTTACCGCTTTTTCTGTGTGCCAACTAAAATGAGGACAAACTTCATCAAGTGAGGATTAAAAACTTAAGAAAGGCCTGGATTTTGTCTTTGGTCCATCAATCAGGATTCCTTCTGTAGTTGCAAATATAATGAACTAAATTAAATAGATTTTCATTAGTAGGCTCCTAAAATGAGTGTAGTTAAGAAAATGTTTGACACCCTAAGGCCCCCCCCCCCCCCCCCACAAACATTTGCTTTCCTGCTGTAT
>VUQK01013353.1:4940-17939 GCA_015106715.1 Bujurquina vittata | reverse complement strand
GCCTAGGCCTATAGCAGTGTAACTGAGGGATGGTTTAGGATCACCTGATCCAGCCCTAACTATAAGCTCCATCAAAAAGGAAGGTTTTAAGCCTAATCTTAAAAATAGAGAGGGTGTCTGTCTCCTGAATCCAAACTGGGAGCTGGTTCCACAAAAGAGGGGCCTGAAAGCTGAAGGCTCTGCCTCCCATTCTACTCTGAAGTATCCTAGGAACAGCAAGTAATCCAGCAGTCTGAGAGCAAAGTGCTCTACTGGGGTGATACGGTTAACCATTTCCTGTGTTTCAAAAATGTACCACTCAGTGAGCCCAATTGTGCACAATCTGAATATGGCTGGAAAGATTTTTTTTTTCCATTTTGGACATCAAAACAGGCAAGTATACTACATTTAGTGTAATGTGAAATATCAGACAGACTTTTGGGTTTTGATTCAACTTTAAAACAAATTCTGAGAAATACATAATTTTAATATAGTAAAGGTCCATGTCTTAGGCGTTTAAGATATCTTAGATACCAAAAGCACAACCACTTTTAAGAAACTTTTAAGAAATGCTGTATCTTAAAAAACTGTTTCGAAGATTCTAATATTTGCAAAACTTAGCCCCCCCCCGATGCACCTAAACAGAAAGGTGCAACAGCAGACATGCAGGAACAGCCAGCTAATGCAAATGGAGGCCTGTCACAGCTGTAAGCAAAAGAGGACAGAGAGCAGCTACAACTAACAGAACCAGTACGTGGTCCAGCGGTCCAGCAGAGCCCAAATCGAGAGTCATGTATGAGTGGCTTTGCAAATGAAAACTTTACAAATAAAGCCATTAAAGCTAAACTATCAGACCTACAAAGTGTGTATCCGCGCCAGGTTGGGCTTGTATTTGCAGTTGCATAGTTTAAACAGCACCCTGCCTTCAAATGTAATACTTTCTAAAATCCTGTTTTTAATTCATTACACCAAGTCTTTACTACCAATTTAAAAGGTTTTGATACTAAAACAAAAACCTTTTCACAAAAAAGTAGTTGCATGTGTTAAAGTGTGGTTATGTGTACTGGCATAATCACTAGCTAGGAGGCAAAACTTAAGACTAAAATTAATTCAATTCAACTCAGTTCAATTCAGTTTTAGTTATATGCCACCAATTCACTACAGCAGTCAACTCAGGGTAAAGACCACACAGTATTGGAAAAACACAACAACCCCTGTAAGCACTTGGCAACAGTGGGAAAGAAAAACCCATTTTTAACAGGAAGAAACCTCTGGCAGAGCCAGGCTCAGGGAGGGCCAGCCACTGACTGTGATTAAATATTCAGCAGTCATGGAATGGCCTTGCCTGATGAGTCTGCAGGAATGAGCAGTTAATCGAGTTAATCTACCTCCATGAGTTTTCTCTGCAAGAGTGCTGAGAAAATTCTGCCTCCTTGAACATGGTCTTAACATATCAGTAGAAAAAGGTGCACATTGTGCTGACATCACTCACTGAGCTTAGAGACCTGCCAAGTATGTTCTTACTGCTCAAGTATATTTTACTTGCTTTTGACAAGTTGTAGCCAGCAGTTCGTTCAAGCCGCGTCCAAGTCATTGCCAACACTGCTCATATCCAAAGTCCTGTGACTGTTGTCTCTCCTTCCTCTTTTGAGCACCACTGTTTCTTTTGGCTTGCTGAACATAATTTTTAATGCCGCTCTGACAAACTGCTCCATATGACACTTATTGAAAAGCAAATTTACATAGTCAACAGGTTCGTGCGTTTTCCACAAATGACGGAGAGGTCAGGAAGTTGACGCAATAGTTAAAACTTTTTAGAAAAGGTACCTATAAGTCCAATGTATTTTGCATAAATATAGTTTGGCTTTTCTTCACAGGATTGATCCATAACTTAAACATGTTAGTGGAACTTTTATAATCTGCCCACTTTAATATAATGCTGGAAATGTATGCATCCTGTGGAATGTGCAGGGGACACTTTAATAGTCATGTCAGCTGGGCCTCTTCTACTTTGTGGGCCCCAGTGCATTGCCCCAGCAAGCCTGTTGGACATTACACTTTTTAATTACAGACTGGGTGCCATGGAATATGGTAGCCAAGTCAAAAACATGCAGCTAATACCTTACACAGGAGTTAAACTGTCTTCCCCTTCGGTAACTACTTTACTGCAGCCTCAGCTCGTCTACACACTTTAACAGACTTTAATTACCGAACTGTTCTTGCTGTTTTTCCACTCCTCTCTGCTTTCCAAGTGGTCTGAGCTTACACCAGCATCACTGCCACATGTGCTACTGTTCCCTGCACCAGCATGTTTAAAGAGGCAGAACCACTGTGTCTATGAAAGAACCCAACTTGGTACAAATAATGGGAATCACTTATAATGATGGTAAATGGACTAGCCCTTATATAGTGCTTTTCTACTCTGAGCACTCAAAGCACTTATACAACAAGTTTACATTTACCCATTCACACCCATTCATACAAGCACTTCCACGAGTAAGTAGGCTAAGTGCTTTTATTGTATAACATTCATACACATTCATACTCCAACACTTGGTCGGAAAGCATCTTGGGGTTCAGTATCTTGCCCAAGCAACCAACAGCTAACCTTTTGATTAGTGGGTGACCTGCTCTCCCTCCTGAGCTACAGCCACCCCCTTTAGTAGAGAGAATAAACTGACAGATGTCCCCGTTTCATGACAAAGAAACACACGACCTCAGTGTTTCACGTTTGTTTTTCAGTGCAGCTTCTCTTTCAAGGGATCAAGATTTCTAATCCAGCTTGACCAAATGTCAACGCTGCTCACAGACAGGATCAGGATCAGGGCAAGAGACCTAAACCTACTGACACAAAAGCTGGATCAACAGTCATCCAAGCTTTAGTCTTTGGTATTAAAGCAGCGTAATACACAAAATAACCTACTATACAGAGAGAAGTGACATCTGTCAGAAGTGAAACTATGTATATGTAAAAATAACAGGACTGGGATGGCCTGAATTTAAAATGTCTGCGTTCTTAGCATTTAGAACCCTTAATGTACATGTTGACATATAAAGGTTTCAGTCTAATTGGTCATATCTTTAGAAATAATAACTTCCCACCATCTTGTAAAATACTTGTTTTAATGCTCATGTCACCAACCAAAGTGCTCATCTTTAAGGAGTGTTATGAACAATTTTGTGACAGGATTGGAATGGAAAGTAAGCATAAAAATCCACATATTAGATTTCAGGCAAGAAATGAACAGAGAAACTTGCCTATTAGAGCTACATTCAGATAGAAACTCTATTCAGGTCTGTCTGAGGAGGTCACGCGGAGCAGTGAAGGATTAGGCATTGATTTGACCCAATAGGGTCACTGGAAGTGCATGTGTGGTGCTTGTGGTGGGAGAGCCGATTAACCAGCTGCATACCGGCCATCTCCTTGTAAACATATGGCATACGCATATGCTGCCGCGAGCATGCAAACACATGCCTTGATGTACTGTGTAACATATGGATCTCAACTAAATGCAGGAATCAGTGGGCTATTCAAAACATTCATTACATTGCAAAATTATTCAAAGGATTTAGAAACAACAGCCAAAGGTTTATCATGACCAACTTCATGCTTTGTGAATAGAGCATGAAGCTTCACCCAGACTTGCTCGACATCCGAGACCTGTTAAAACACGTCTCCAAGGAAGTTGAAAATGTTAACATGCTAATCCTCACAGCTGAGAATGGTAGCATACTAATCCAGTTAAATCTGCTGTAATTACAATGGAACAATCACGTACAGTATATCCGGCTCAACTCTCACACCATGTTTGTGACAGTGTTATTTTATTGTCAGCATTCTGCAGCCATTTATAACGCTGACCACTTTCCATTGTCCCCTCGGGCCACCGATAAAGTTTCTGTCAACAGCATGACCATAAACTACAGATCGAGCACGCTTAAGTTGCATTTAAAGCTTTGCACATGTTTGGCCCACATGAAAGGAATCCCTCTCAACTAGCCCGAGCCCCATCATCAATTTCCTAACATAAATCACTGCTGGCACTGCATGAAGTCACAAACATTATGAAACCAAGCTAAATTTGTCTTTCCAGGCAAATATCAGCGTGTCCCATGACTGCCAGATTATAAATTCATCTTTTGAAATGCTGTCAGTGAAATATGGGTCAGTGTGGTCTGGAAATAAAGAAGCCCTGTGTGTGTGGCACCACGCATTGTAGACTGCTCCTCTATTTCATTCATCGGACGAAAAAAGAAGTGACTTTCATGTGACGTTCTCCCAAATCTGTATCAGTGAGGGACAACAATTGCAATTCAATTTTCTCTCAAATTTAACAAATCTGCCTTTGATAAAAAAGGATTTAGGGAAAGGGAACAACTCCAAGACATAAATACATAGAATTATGATGATATGAGAAGCGAACTGTTAATTCTATCAACCAAATGATTTATTTTGGATGTCTCGCATAATCTGCATTCCCTCCACCTTCTATCTGTCGACAGTCTGAGTGAGGTTGCACTAACCAAATAGGCTCCTTTATAAAAACCCTTCTAAAATGCACACTCAAGCATTTTCAGAGGATTTCATGTATTTCAGGTTTTAACTTGAAATACTTGCTTACCACATTTTGGAAACAGCATAAAAAGGGCGTAAAGAATCTTTACAAACTTCTTTTTGATACTGCGCTTGCACAAAAGATTCTAGTCTTCCAAAACCAGAGATTAATGCTGCAGGTGAAATGTGAACCACACATAAAAACATCGCACACTTGAGCCGCCAATGATAAACACCAAACCATTCAAAAGACAAAAAAGCTTGGCCTGTTGGGAGATTTATTCCACATCGTGACTGGATAAGGTTGGCTGAGTCACCGTCTTTTATGCCACTGATAGACATCAATATGCCATTTGTGTTTTGATTCTTTAAAAGTCATCTCCCTAAGAGCCATAACGGAGGAAGCCAATCCATTCAGAATGGCTGCATACGCAGCTCCGATTTCTCAATCTTCTTCACATTAGTGAAACCTGTATTTATGAAAGGCATTTTTCAAACATCTGTGAAATGGAGAAATTTATCCCACGATATCCTATATCAGTCTTTGAAATCTCTAAAGATCTTGTATCGCTATTGTTCTACAGCTTTTTAATTTAGCATTCATATAATGTGCTGTGTTGCTGCAGTTCCTGTTGGGATCTCAAAAAAAACACACACAAACAGGAAAAAGATTTTCTACAGTATAAATAGTAACAAACAAAAAAAAGGGTAGCAGTAGGTAGGAAGATTTGGGCTGCGGAACTCAAATTCTACTTATAATACTAGATCAAACACTTAAACACTTTAAAGGCATCTCATCTCAAGAAAAGTACAGTCTTATTTTGGCTTTCCAAGTTTATCCTTGTCTCACTTAGATGTTGTGTACCCTGTTGTATAAGATGACAGCAGTGGCTGTGTGACACACTTCAACAACAAAGGCAAGTTGTAACTTGGGATGATCACACTGAAATGTGTACAAACCTATACATTTCCTGAAATCCTCATCTTTGTTAATGTGTCAAAAAAAAAATCCTAACTCAATGAAATTAAAAAAATAAATTGTCAGTGAGTATTAGCATTTATTTGCCCAATGCTAACAAATAGAAGGCGCTGATGTTTTGACCCCACTTGGAGGTTCACAGAAAGGCGTTTATTCTGCCATCTTAATGAAGGACACAGCTGAGCCAAACTAAATTTGGGCCTTAATAACAAATCAATAGTTTTGAGGGGAAACTGAGGAAAGAAAAGGAATGAGATTCCAGCTGGTGTCAGAATGCTAAATGATCACTGCAAAGGCCAGGTTTCACTTAGATTGGTGTGCTGCTCCAGTACCATCCCAGCCATCTGTGGCTCGCAAAAACAAATATGGACCCCACCTAAATCTAATAATTCAACTACATTAATAACACGTCACATATTTAATGAAAATAGGATCCCATAAGATCAAAGAAGAAAAAAAAAGCATGACGACAAAGATGGAAATCAAGATTACCAAATTTTACAGCCATAAAAGAAAAACCTTTTGAAAAAGTAATAAACCATGATTCACATACCTACTTGGAGTAAATTATTGGACAGCAGACTCAGAGAAAATAAATGGAACTGCATTGGTGCATTGGACCTGGACAGGACTAAACTATAGGAGAAATCTGGGTCATACGTATCACCTCGTTAAAATGAGAACAGGCCATCCAGCTGACATTCAGACAGTGCCTGAAGCAGTTTGGAGCTCTACTGTGAACTGATGCAGAAGAGTGGATTCTGAAGGGAGAACTCACTCCAGTAAATCTGGATACACAGGACACTTGGAATCAGCTCACTAACCATTTATCCACAGCAAAGAGGCGTGCCGTTTGTCTAAATTGACTTAATCTTAAAACAACAGTACCACTGGATCAACAGTACTCCTTCTGATAGTTCACTTGTGATACTAGTAATCTGATAGCAGTGTTTTGTATGAGGTAATTCTGTTATGTGTTATCTATAATATCTTGGTCAAGGTTAAATAAAAGATGTGATATATTTTTCATTTATTTTATTTGCTTCAAAGAGTAATCTCTTTTAATGACTGATCCAGAGTATTGCAAAGAACTTCTAGTAAAAAAATAAATAAATAAATAAAAATACTATACTGCAAATACTGCAAAAAAAAGCTCTGTGCTAATAATTTGTGATATTTTAATAACATGTAATCAAAAACTGCACATTAGTCCTTTTAGAAGCAAGTCTAGTAACTCAGCAGCTACCTGAAATGTCTATGGGCACCTTTTCCAGCAGTGATTTGGAAGCATTATTTAAATTAACTTTAAATTCAATAGTCACTGTGAGGTCAAACTGCTTGTATGGAATCACCAATCAAAAATGTTTGCTGACTTTGCCCCAAAACCAGATTTTAAGATCATCATTTCCCCATAAGTAATTTCTGTATCATCATATTTGCTGCTGCAATGATTTCCCATAGATTTCTATTACAGATTCTCTGAGTATCATGTCTGTCCTTCTCTTGGGCAAAATTATCAAGGTAATTTTAAATCACCTTGCAAAACCTCAAGGCAAGAATTTTTTGAGGATTAGTAACAATAAGCTTTGCGTTTCCTCTAATCCATGGGGGAAAGGCTTAGCTGTATCTAAATGCAATATTGCATATTATCATAACACACTGCTGGTTCTAACTACAGTTAGGATAGGCCCCATGTTGTTAGTATTTATGTGGTTGTAGCCATGGATGTGCTTAGTTATTAGAATTATGGCTGGGACACATCCCTTTTTTGAACGTCACAATCAGAAACAACAGTGACCACATGATTGAGGTGTGTGTGTGTGTGTGTGTATATAAAATCATTGAATTAAATAATGATCAGTTGTGCTGGAGAGTGGGTGGTCTAGAACTTACGGCTGGGAGTGCGCCGTCTCGTAGCGCTCGAAAGCATGGCTCAGGTCGTGCTTGTTGTTCATGTAACACTGAGTGCACAGGTCGTAGTCGAAGCACACCTTGCACTTCCATCGCATTCCCATGATCCCATGCTTCTTGCAGCTGTCACAGATGATATTGGAGTGACGCACCCCTGGAGTGGAAAGAGAAACGTTGAGTGGGAACATAGTTTCAATACAAAGGAGTTACAAATACACAAAAGGAGCATATTTTTGGCCAGAACATGTCACTACCTGCACAGAAAGGACAATGCAACCATTTATCCCCCATATCTGAGTCAGTGAAACATTCGAGGCATATCTCACATCCTTAATGATGTTACACAGAGGCCAACATCATGAGATGTGCAAAAACTGAGGCACAAACAGAATGACAAAAATACCCCCCACCCTCTTGGCTTCTCATCTCTTCTCCTCTTCTTTCGCTCCATTAATTGAAGGGCAAGTTTGTGAAGCAGAAAAATGTTGCTTGAAATGGAGTAAAAATGCTAATGAGTCCTGTATTAATATGAGTGTCATTCAAGTTCAAAATTGAGCTGATAGCTGATGATAGGACATGGTTTACTGTACCCTGCTTACTGAAAATGGGTAAGTAAAGGCTACGTGCATGAAAATACAATGACACTTATTCAATTTGAAAAAGAAAAAAAAGTCAGCTATATCAGTAGATTTTTGACAATTCTGTCAGAACCTTACAACCTAGTATTTGGTGTTAAAAATGATGGTGCATAATGATTAAATGCACATGCTGGTTGAATTATTCTTTTTTTTTAATCTTAAGTAGTATTATAGTTCTCAGTAGTAACATTAGTAGAAACAATAGCTACCTACACTGATCTGAACCTATTAAAAAAATTTTACATAGAAGGTGTTCTTGAACATCAATGCCTCTGGCATTTTCCTAATCTAGTACAGTATTGTCTTGGTACAGTACTGAAACTACTACCACACTGATGCTGGGACTGAAAGGTTTCACTGAAAACCCAACCTTTGGTGACTCGAAGTTTCATTATGACTCTAGTCTAAAGACTTACCAATTTGAGCATTATCATAAAGCAGCAGGTCATAGGCACCCTGGTAGCCAGTACGATAGTTGGTTCTTGTGCCGCTGTCCCACTGCACCACCACGGTCTTGTCTGGAGTTGTAGTGCTGCCCTGACGCCCAATCTCCACCACAGTGCCCACGTGGCCCTCACCGTCATCCTGGTTCCCCCATTTCCAGTCCAGGCCGCGCACCACTCGCATTCCCACCTCCATGCTGCCTCTTTTGCGGCCTGGCCTACAGGCTGACGGCAACGTCGGAGGCCTGGCAACGCTGTTACGTCCGCTGCTGCTGCGCCTCCGGTGCTTATGAGGTGCACAGCCGGCTCGTGCTGATGGTACTGCTGGCAAGGACGGCACAAGGGTTGTTTCCGGGAACAGATCAGGGGTGACTGAAGGAAAGCGAATGAAAGTGCAATCAAACAGCAGTCACGATAAAATGCTCCAAGTACAAAAGAAGTTGATACATTCCACTGCTCCACATGTGCATTGTTTTACTACATGTCAGTGGCTGTTAAGTGACTTGTGTAGCAACATGCCATACACCCTATTATTTTCATAGATAAGATTTACACTTTGATGGTGGTTCATTCACTGAAGGTCTTGCTGTAATGCCCTAATCAAGCCCTGGCCGGACACACACACACACACACGCACGCACGCACACACACACACTCTTAATTTCTTAGCAGGATAACCCATTGGCCTCATTCTTGTCCTAAACTTCTACGACAAACTGAACAAACAGTCAAGTGGAAAACATGTAAGGCGAGCATCCTGAAGCAAACAAAACAGGCCTATTTTTAATGTGATATGAACAAAGTCGCATGTCCTCCTCGTGCCTGTGTGGGTTTTCTCTAGGTACTCTGGTTTCCTCCCACAGTCCAAAGACATGCACTTAGTGGGGTAAGGGGTAATTGGTGATTCTAACTTGCCCATGGGTGTGAATGTGAGTGTGAATAATTGTTTGTCTCTCTGTGTTAGCCCTATGACAGGCTGGCAACCTGTCCAGGGTGTACCCTGCCTCTCGCCCTATGATAACTGGGATAAACAGAAAAGAATGAATGGATGGATGAACAAAGTTAAGATTTAACAATGATATAAACTCTGAGTTTATGTAATTGATAATTATCAACTACATAAACTCAGAGATTTCATTATAATGAGGCAAGAATTCAGCCTCACAAAGCCTGGAGCTGCTGGTGCAGATATGATCAGCCATTAAGCCATCACGTTGAACTTCCTTGTACGGGGGTTTCTTAAACACAGAGTTAATCACAAGGAAAATCTCACCCACATTGTCCTAGCCTGGGCTTGTTGTCATAAGAAGTGAAGAAGTGAACACTTAAAAGTGGCCCCACTCAGAGCTATAGCAGCAAAACAACAAAATGGAGGGGAAAAAAAACTCCCTTTGACAGAAGCGAATTTTTGTTTTTTGTTTCTTTTTTTAAAAAGAAACAAAAAATGTAAATTCTGTCAGAATGAGAAAACAATTCACACAGCTGACTGACAGTCAAAGTGGTTTAAATGAATGCTCCTGAGTGCTAGAGACAGGAGCTACGAAGTGAACGGAAGTGGCATTTACAGTAAGAGAAAGCTTGAGTCAGCAGCACAGAAAGCAACTTTTGCTGGAAAGTATGATCATTAGCACACCTCTAATTACATCCATTAATCACACGCGGCACATCAGAACTATTCTTTTATACGCCACATCGTTACAGCTCCATCTACGTTTAAAGTGTTCCTGGTTTGTTAAAGCTGTGCTATTTAAATGGAGTGCTTCACAAATAATTAGCAGGCCCTTTCCTGCAACACACATTTCAGTAAAGAAAATTTTGAAGTCATTGTCACACAATAGATGAGGAAGGTAAAACATAACCTAGTTCCTCAAGAAAGTGAAGTACAGATTCTTTTGATTGTCGCTTTTTCTCTGTAAAGTCAGGTTTACTAACACACATACACTGATGTTGCCTGTGTACATACACAGGGCTGCTGTGTATTGACATCAGACACACACACACACACACCCCTACCAAAGATGTCTCTTGTCTTACTGTAATGGAGAGGAAGAAAATGTACTTTCAGTGCTGGCATTGTAATTTGATGGTTTTGGACTTCAGCAATACCAGCAAGACAACAGCCCTGGGCTTACTAGTGGTAGAATTTAAGGCCCTAGATCAGTCATTGATTTTTACATTATTAGTTAATGACAAAAGCACTAGTAACAGCACCTCTACTGTGCAACTGGTTTTACTGGAAGTCAAAACAATAAACATCACAATAACAACAGTTTTCTTGTGAAAGTAAGGGCCTTATCTGTCCATACAGTATCAGCCAAAATATGTAACAACATTCTTTAGCAGAATTTCTCTGTTCACTACAACTATCATTTTAAATCAAACAGACAATAAAGAGTTGCTCAGCGTTTTCTGTGCATAGCACAAGCAGAGAGAAAAGAACTGTAAATGATCTATAAATGCATAGTTTATTTGTGTGAAAATATCCTTAAGCTTACCAAATACTGTCCATTAACTGTTAATTTTACACCCATTATGCTTTTTAATATTTAGCCTAATAAATACAGCCATAATGTTTATTAAAAGATAAACAAAAACCTTTGAATAACAGGGCGGACAGATATCTATAAACAGCTGAGATTACACTAGCACGCTTATCGAGATTACAATGTCATTTAGGTATTAATGGTGACTGCTTAAGCATAAAAACATATGGGATGTAGGGGATAAAAGGAGGGATACCAGGCTGCTTATACTCAATTTCCTGTCCAAATTGACAGCTTAGCCTCTTTTGTGCATGGCAATAACATCCCCGTTACCTAATATTTCAGCATGCACACAGAGGAGCTGTGACGGGCAGCGGGCAGCCATCACGGAGCTTCCCAGCGTTCTGCATGTGGATGCAAGTATGAAAAGTACTGGATGACAATACGATCCTAACTTACTCAGAGTAACCCGGTCAAACCTAAACCCTGGAGATCAGTATATTTGTCCTGCAGTTGTAAAACACTTAAAGTAAAGTAGAGGAAAGTTTTAGCATTCTGTGCTTAGAAACTCTGCCACATACAGACCAAAAATAAAAAAACCTAACCTATCACCTACATCCAAAACTGTTTTGCTACCACACATACCCTCCCCCTCCAATACCACCCACTCTACAGCCCCCTCAGTAGATGTTCCAGAGATAACCCAGTGTTACTACTGATATCTTATCATTATTAAATAGAGCTGTACTGACATGTAGACTAAAACATAGTGGATTGCTTTTACCTACGTAACTAGGTCCTTTCCCATGTCACCATTTAGTGCTGAGAAAGGTGGTGTTTTTGCCTCTGGTAAAAAGAATTCATGAATTATTGCACAATGCGCACAAAAGGTGAATACAAAGCTAAAAGCTACACTTGGCAAACACATTTTAATAAAAAATATTGCCATATTCTTTAATCGCAATGCTTTTTTTTATGTTGGCAGATGATAGCTGCCAGCATTCTCCTCAACACACCAACTGTGGAGAAAAGAAGACCAAATCCCAACATTTTAGGCAACAAAGCTGTTGTTTAGGACTCCTTTTTGAAAATGAGAGTGGCCTCCTGTTGTCACACATATCACAATAGCCTTCAAGTAAAGAGCACACACATTTTACTGCATGGAAACCTTTCAGGAAATGGGGACTACCATTTTATGCTTAAGCGCAAGGAGGTACAGATCTAAAAACAGTTCAGTGTCCTCTGGTCTTAACAGCCTGAAACTTCAATTTTAGAATTTACCCTTTTCATGAATTACCACATCTCATGAGTTATGTTGCAACACAAACACAGGAATGTTCTAAAGTAAATTTATTGTCAGTGTTTACTAGTTCACTAACAGGAGGAGCTTAAACATAGTCCTAAAAATCCCTGAAATCTGCGATAGCCAAGATTCTGCTCAGAGATTCACGGACAGTTTTGTTTGAAAAAGGGTCTGTAAACAAATCCACACAACAAATTTTAGTACCGGCTTCACAAGGTGTTAAAATCATAAGGCTACGAGATATTCTGAATAATAGTTTCCAGGTGTCAAACTCTGGAGGATCACCACATTTTAAAAACTACACGGGAATATCTAATTAGAGCAAACAGGTGCAGCCGCAGCACGAGCCCTGTTGTTCCAGAGGTCGGCTCTCCAGCGTACATTCCTTGTATATCTCTCTGCGAGGGGCGGGGGGTGAAGTCAGTCATGACGAGGCTACCTGTGTTGCTGAAATGTCACTGCCAATCTGCAACAGAGGGCTAAGACGGCCTGGATTACAGTTTTTTGCCTGCAACAACAGATGGGCTGGCTTCCGTCACACACACTGCTGAGGGCCAATCTGGGAGCGTAAGGTCCATCTCTCTCACATAAACAACAGGCAGACATGGCAAAATTACACACCTCGCCAGAAACAAACACATGCTTAAAAAAAAAAAAAAAAAATAAAAAATAAAAAATTAATTTCCATTAATTTTATCAATTAAAAAA
>VUQK01013349.1:7065-23345 GCA_015106715.1 Bujurquina vittata | reverse complement strand
AAACTCGCGTTTTCGCCGTTTATTTCTGTACAAAACGCGCATTGTAGCTGAGGACAATATACTGGAAAAAGCATGGCATAAATTATTGAGCATAACTCTGGTTTTACGTAGCCTAGCAACGTAATTTAAAAACTGGTACGTAGTTTAAAATCTGCACGTTTGATTCCTGACAGCAGCGTTCCGATTAAACGGTTGCAGCACCGCGCATGCGCACAGCAAATCGACCAGCGGAACCAATCGAGTCAGCTCAGGTCCTGCTGAGTAGTTATATTTTCATACAGATTTTATAGCTAAACAAACTTAAAACAAAGTCTGCATCAATGGAAAAGTCATAACATATTGAAGGGGTGATGACAAATTTACTACCAAGTCAAGTCTCTTACAACCTTTTACTAGCCTTAATTTGAGCTCATTTAATTTACTACCCCGCGGAAACCCTGTAGCAGTGTACTAGTATCAGTGTGCATGTAGCTTAGCTAGCATTATTAATCGTCTACTTATAAAAACATTAAACAATAAAATAGTGGACAGATGAACACTGCTGAACAAATCTACACTAAAGATTTTACAAAATTTGCTCTACAGTTTTGAGATTCTGATTACAGACACTGTCCAGTGGTGACCATACAAAGGATTTGTGTTTTATGAACATTCAAATATACAAAAACATACAAAAGCTCAAATATACACTCTACGATGCAACCTCTAGAGAGAAAGCACCTTGTCAAGTAAAACAAAGATTTACAAAAATGGTGTCCTCTGCAGAAGTCTTAGGAGACCAGCAGCTGTAGGAGTTTTGCGACCACTACAACATTGAGACTATTTCCCAACAGTCTGTATTGCTGAATGTTAGAGATCTGCTCCGGAAAGGCTGCAAAACACAGAAAAACGGACAAAAAACATGTAAGCACAGGGCTATGTTATTAACCACTGCTGAGAGAAAAGAAAAAAAAAAAAAGAAATAAAAAATTAGATTAGAATTTGAAAAAGTAAGCAGCAACAGAATCAGATCAAAGCTGGGGTTACAGACAGAAGTTAGACCGAACAATGTTATCATACTAATGCTGTACAATGATAGTATTTTAACTGGTCTGAAGGACTTGAAAGCTAAGAGGTCATTTCTGTGTGCATAGATGTTTGACTGGTACCATGTATACATGCATGCTCCAGACATTTTGAGACTCATCTTTGTGCTGTTTGGCATATTGTAAGTGGGCTTCTTTGTGGCACTGGTGTATTAATGGCTTTCTTCTGTTGACCAAGTGCCTCCTGATTATGCATCTTGAAACAGCTTAAGTTATTTGTGGGTTTTTCTTTGCATCCCAAATAATTTTCATGGCAGTCGTGGCAAAAACTTTTAATTGGTCTACATGACTGATGGCTTGTTTCAACAGATTCCCTCATCATCCACTTCACTGCTGATTGACACCGTCAGTTCCTTGGATCTTTTTACATCTTTTTCCTGTTTTATCTTCTCATGCAGATCCTTTGATCATTTTGTTTTGGTTTTCCCATGACTCGGAATCCAACTAAATGCAGCACTGGATGAAACATGCAGGAGTCTGTCAGGAGCCCAGAAATGCCAATTTCTCACACTCACAAGGATCAAAGGTGTAGCCACTTAAACCTGTGTCTGTGTGTGTGTGTGTGTGCGTGTGTTATCATGCCAAAACTTCCAGAACATGTAAACTTTTGATGAGGGTCATTTGGGTAGTTTCTGTTGTCATTACGGTCTAAAAAGGGCAAACATAATTGACAATAAATTGCTTCACCCAACCATGAATAAAGTAACTGTTCTATTATCATTCATAGTCTCTCAAAAATGGCCAAAAACTAAAGTGAAGCAGTAGCGTTAATACCGTATGTCCAAATGAATAAATAACTTTACAGTCACACATGTGAGTTTGTACGAAAAAAACAAACAAAAATGTGGCCAGTGTGTGTATGTATGCACATGTGGGTGTTGCAGGCGCTGGCTATATGTGTAGCTGACATGAACTAATGCTAGGGCAAATTAAATGTAACAGTAGAAAAACTAGCCGTAACCATTTTAATCCCTGAGATCACACTCCAGCTAAAACAATGCTGATATATACGTGCTATATATAATATGCTGATATTTCACATCCTTTTAAGTAGAAAAAAAATGAGTGCATTTGAGGTTACCTCCCACTGAGTAACATCTATCCATCTATGAAACTCGAGTTTCAGAGTATATTGATCGTAAGAATTGTTAAAGTTACACAGTTACATCAGTTTAAGTAGAGGCACGTGATAAAGCATGGGTTTGGTTCTAAACATGGACAGATGTACGACTTACTGAAAGTTTGAGGGAAGCCCATGAGGTTGGCTACTTCTCTGGGAGTAAAATAACGGAGCTTCAGTTTTAATAGCCGCTGAAGTTTCTCCTCCTCAGAGCATCGATCCAGACCCGTAAACACACTCTCCATCTGCAGAGCACACACAGCAAACTCAATCAACACCCACTTTAAAACGACCTTAGGAAATCAAGCTAAATGGAATGGGTTTTGGAAACTTAAAGCAGACACTGTCAAAGCACGTTTATTCTCAATGAACAGAAAAAAACAGCCTTGTAAGATCGTTTTAAGCACTGCAGTCAGCTCTGTTGTGCCTTGCATTTCTTGCGCACTCAGAAATAATGATTTCGTGAATTTCCACACAAAGAAAAGTACAAATATTACAGAAAAAAAAAAGAATTCCAAGAGCTCTAGAAACAGTGCTGAGACCTGATACACAAGCCTTATCATCCAAACAGTTGTTGGGGGCTGTACATGTAACTCTTTCTTCCCCACTGCCATTAGACTCCTAAAGACCTGATAGGAGTTTGTAACCTTGGTGTACCTCAGCTTGCAACTATATATTGACCATCTACATTTTACAATTTGCACACACTGCTGTTTACTGCACTACACAACTGATGCAGCATACCAAACTGCACAAATATGTACATAGCCTATAACAGCTCAGATTGATATTTATATATATTTATTATATTGCCACTGTGTCTCATATGCCTTTTCACTATGTCTGTGTTTTCTAAATGATTATTTATTCTGTTTTATATGAGGATCTTTTAATTATTCATTTTTTTGCCTGGCATCTGTTGTGGACATCAAAGACAGTTTCATTGTACAGGGAAACATGATTCTTTACTGTGGATAAGACAATAAAACTAGAAACCTGAACAAGTGTTTCAATTTTAGTGGTAATCTGGATCACAATCTGGATCCAGGATTTTGTAAAAGGATTCTTTACCCTTCTGAAACAGACAATATTCACAAACTTTAATGTGACTTTAGGAGGAAGTTAGAATCCTCTAAAAAGAATTAGGGTGCAACATGACCACATTTCTATCACACAGCAAAGTTTGTTCATGATCAAAGGAGGGTTCCGGATCTAATGAGCCAGAATAATTTTTTTGGATTGAGTTTAACTCGTTTTATCAGCTGGAATTCAAACAAAAAACAAACAAAGCATCAGAGGACACTGAGGAACAGAGCACCTGCAGCAAGCTGAGGTTTAAAGCTGAAATCAGCAGATCATCATACAGGATTGATGATTTTTGCTGTGGCAGGAACATTAAGGAGTAGCTAAACAACTTTGCACATTCTGAGAAATAAATAAATCAAAACAAGAACTGCTGCTGAGCTCAGTAAAATAAAAAGCCACGGAAGTCCAAGGAAGACAACAGCGGTGCAAAACTCCCTTCACAACATGCTGCCAAGAGCACTGTCCGGGAGGCAGGCAAATCATCATTGAAGTCTACCATTGAGAAAACAGATGTGCCTTCAAGGGTTTGGAACAGAGTTTAGAAAACCAAACAAAGCAAACCTGACTAGTTCTGAAACAGCAGTATGACGGCAGCAGCACTGGATCATTAGTGTTTAGCAATAATGTGGCATAATGCCTTTCCAGTCTTGCTGACACGCACAAAAAGCCAAACCTACCTCGGTTTCCATGCAGCATTGCAACACTGAGCCTGTTCCCTGCACATACCGGCCATAGCTATGGATAAATGAGATCAGCATCATTGAATAACAAAATTACTCTTACAAATATGTATATACAGTGCTCATCAAAATTAGACCACCTGTATAGAGTTCTTAATAAATTTATTATTGTGTCATTAACATAACGTTCAATGACTTCAGAAACGCAAGAAAAACAAATATAATTTTGCATCTTAATAAGAAAAATAATGTGCATTACTATTTTTATGCTTTTTCGTAAGACAATAAATTGGAAAATTCATGGATTACAATTATATTTTAGCAATTTTAGTTAAAGAGCTTGCAGATGCAGGTGGATTAACCATTAATTAGTTTTCTAATTATCAGTGCTGTTAATGTTAGGCAGCTACTGCCTAATAATTCTTTTACACACACACACGGGTGGACATACCAAATATTGACCTTCAAGCTTGTTAGAATTGTACAAACTCTATTTTTGCCTTCTATACTGTTTTTCAATGTACGTCTGCACATTTCTAGTAAGTCTCTGTACTATTTTCCCATTTTCCAAGCAAAATATAAAGAAATGAGGGGTGGCTCAAGCTCTATCAAAAGGATTTTTGAATTTGTCACATTATTCAGTAAAATTATTGCAATAGTAATACAATGAAGGGAATGATAGTAAGATGGAACCTACCCTTTAGTAAAGCAGACAGACCTCCTACATGTGGGCTTAACAATGTCCAAGACAAGCCCATATCGCAGCAGTGTTTTAGGAAGGAGGTAGTGTTCTGGGTGTTCTTCCTTCTGAGGTTCCAGGAAGTCTTGGATCTGCCTAATAGACAAAATGCTGTTCTGACGGATCTTCCTCTGGGCTTCGACTGCTGTCTCTAGCTTAAACAGGACATGACCCCCCTCCATCTTTTCTTCTGGCTGGCTGGCACCTTGATAGGCAGGACTCAAGAATGTAGGATTTTCAGGAGAATCACTTTCAGGCAGATGTGGGAAGGCATCTAAAATCTAAAATGAGATATTTTCTATAAACCATACATACAGAGACACAACAAATGAGCACTGTGGTGTCCTAACTGACCACATAGTGCTTTAGACTACAAGCCATAACTATATTTAACCAAACAGTCATACAACTGTGAGAGCAGGTTGGAGCGTCCAGAAGAAACCCACCCAAGTACCCAGGCCCTTGCAAATAAGGGAGCAGTTGCAAGTAGGTTTTTCTTATTAGCCATTATAAATAAAATTATACTTATTCAAATCCAAACTAATATTTCAGTTTAAATCTCTTACAACTGGCTAAAGAAACTAACTGCACTCCACGAGCACCTGGCAGCACAAATGAAATAGCTGAGATACACCGGGCCAACCAAAAGACAGACTGTCCTGATGCCCGAGCACATTTCAGTCCATCAGACACTGCCAGGTTGCACCTCAGACTGTCCAGGAGCTCAATGATCCCCTGGTCCATATCTGTGAGGAGGTCCTCTAGGACACCATCCATATTCGGATTAGGAACATACCCCACAATTGTCAGGCATCTAAAAAAGCACGTGGGGGGCACACAAACTACTGAATAGCATTTTGAGCTGCTGCGATGGAATTTCAGTAAAATGGACCAGCCTGCTGCATTATTTGATTTTCAGGGTGTCTCCAAATTCAGCCCTCTGCAGGTTGATAATTTTCATGAAACAATGTGGCTTCCTTTCATTCCTGTCACATTACCCAGTCCATGTTATAGATATCAGCATGATTTCTTTCCCCATATTAAGTTCTGATATGTTTACTGCACATAAATACAGCTTGATAGTGAAAGCTAGGTCTGAAAACAACTTTTTTTTTACCTCACCTTTGAACATGTCTGGGTGTTTAGGTCTTCTGTTGAAATCTTTGCAATGAGGAAATAACGAAGTCTTGAATTTGGGATCCCAACCTGAACAATGAACACAACAGTGACATGACCACAGTAAACACAACACATATTAATCACCAAACTTCAGTTGTTATTGAATAAAATCAGTGGTTTTCTTACACTTATGGGTGAGATCATGAGTTCCTGAAAAGTATATCCACATTCCTTCAGCGTTTTCACTAAACGAACCCTGAAGAAGTACAAAAATAGGGTCAGATCAAGTACTTGACTTGCTGAGCATTCAGGCCTTCATGTCATTAGTGTCCCAGGTCATTCATTACCTTGCAGAGGATGTCTCAAAGCCTTTCACATTCTCCAGCAGGATGAAGCGTGGCAGTCTCTGCAGCCTAGCAATACAATGGCATTTACAAGTAACATGCATTGAGCAAAAGGTTTTTACTAAAATGCACCATTCCCTCTTCCCCATTCAATCTAATGCAAGCTCAGATTTTTAGAAGTAAAAGGAGATGAATAATTAAGATGTTGGCTTATTTTGGTCAGCTGATTACAAGATAATCTGATAAGCTACCATAAACAAAAGCAGCTACAATTCAATAAAGTAGTTATTATAGGTTCATTTCAGTGTGTAATAAATAAATAAATAAAAATCTGTTTTCATCCAAGCTTCCAGAGGTTGATTAAAAGTTTGGAGATTTCAGACCTTGGCAGAAGATCAAGGATGTAAAGGAAGCTCTTGGTTCTGGCGTCCGCAGTGTCACGCTGAAGCCCTATCCTGCACAAAGAAATTAGGCAAAGTGGGAAATGATTTCAGTTGTGTGACTAGACTGACTATACCAACCCTGTACCAGTGTGTTATACTGAACCAAAGAAAATGTGGATGTGTCTTGAGTGGGACATTTTTGTTGTAGGTAACCAGTTCATATATTATCTTCTGCTAATGCATTACTGCGCTCTGCCTGCTCACAGCTGAAGACTGAAACTGTCCTCAGTGGTGTCATGGTGAGGGTGGGCTTCGTGGTAGGGAGAAAACACTCAAAAACAGTCAATACAGCAATTAAAGAGGTCTAGAAAACTAACAAAGGTGTGACATGTGGTTCAAACTTTAACCATGTTTTAAAGACATAAAGGCTTGTTTGAATTCAATCTTATACTTCCGAGGGTGCAACCTGCAGAGGCTGCCAACCTGTCGCAGGCCCAACACAGAGAGACAGACGACATATACGCTCACATTCACACAAATGGGCAATTTAGAACCACCAATTAACCTAACCCCAGTACCTGCACGTCTTTGGACAGTAATTTATGAGATACTCAGAGGTCAGTAAAGCTTGTATTTCAAAAACAATTAAGTATTGAACAGTTATCAAGAATGCTTACATTGCCGGTGCACATGTTAGCGTTAATCTCTAACTATAAGCAACTACCAGGCTGTCACCTTAAACGTCTGTTATTAATAAGATAGTGTCAAGCGACTATGGCTAATAATAAAATGATAACATTCATGTTGGAGCTAGGCAGCAAGTATTAAGTCTGTAAGGTTAACAGAAGTTGTTTTATTAAAGTGTGTGTCTCTGAAAGTCCCTGACTGAACCTGGGAAAACAACTAGACGGTAACAGTGGCTGCCTACCTTACCGACACTACTCGATTATTAATGAAAATATGGCACCAAATCACCAGAGGGACAGAAAATAAGAAGCAGTGAGAGCTCAAACCGCCGCCAAGGCAGCTCACTCTCTGGGCAGTGGTCACCTTTAAGGTAATAGTATTGTATTTTATATATTTTAATTTTGTTTTCTTTGTTCTGTTTTTTTTAAACATACTGTAAGTTTGTAGTGCAGTTAAAAATAAGCACCAAAGTGCAGGCTTTTGTTACCTTCTGAAAATCCTTTAATATAGCTGACATAACTTTGAGTATAATTATTTATGTGGATTTATTGTTTCATATTATTTTGGGGTCAACTTGCAAGAAAGGAATGTGAATGTGAGCGTGAATGGTTGTTTGTCTCTGTGTTGGCCCTGCGACAGGTTGGCGACCTGTCCAGGGTGTACCCCGCCTCTCGCCCTATGTGAGCTGGGATAGACTCCAGCCGCCCCGCAACCCTGAAAAGGATAAGCGGCAGTGAATGGATGGATGGATTGCAAGAAAGGAAGAGAAATGTAAAAGTGAAATCAAAGGTCAATTGTGACGTGATATTTGGATGAAAACTACAGAATTCTGATATCCCACTATCATTTCCTAAATGGTAATGGTTAGTTAATAATTAGTAATGGTTTCTAAGTTATGAGGCTTTTTGTCCATTTTTGACCAACCTTAAAGACCTCAGTGGATATGAGGCAAATTTTAATCGACTGTTAACCTGACGCCACTCTACATCCCTACAAAGTTTTACCAGAATTCATTCAATACTTTTTGAGCTATTGAGTTTAAAGTCAGATTCACACACACACACACACACACACGCACTCTCAATTTTGCCATTTTCTCCCAGTGGTATTAAAATGTTATCAAGTATTTAATGAGTATTGTATCAAGTATGAAATTCCAGTATCGTGACAAACATTTTTGTATTTGGCTTTCTACCTCAGTGGTTCCCAAAGTCAAGAGTGCTGCAGCCCAATTAAAACTTTAGGAACTACTGGTCTAAAGGCTTCCCTGAACCAAAAAAAACTATAGCTTTCTCTCCAGCGGTGAAAGGACGTAACTCCAATCCTTCCATTAATCACACATTCACCTTGATAATGTTGCATAACCCGGCCCAGCTAATGATCCAGGATAATAGAACTGCACAAATATCTGGATTCACTACCATCTGAGGCAGTCAGCTACAGGAATATGCTAGAATACATGGGAAGTAACTTCACTATCATGGTGATGCACATGTGGTCTGTTAGCAACCTCTCTTGAGTGGCTTCTGTTTTCTGTTGTTCCCTCTTACAATGCTGCTTTGGCATTTCAGCCTCACTGTTACAAGAAAATTAGAGGATGCTTACCTTTGGATTTTAGTACATACAAAACATAGAAGGCATACCTGGTAAAGGGCTGGCAAGGAGGGCTCATCACAATCATGTCAAAACACAACTTGTTGAATTCCTCTAATGTTATGCCCTAAAAAACAAACCAACCAACAAAAATATATAAATAAATATATAAACATGAGTGATTGAACAGTCATGGCCAAAGTGCTCCATGATCACTAACCTCAATAGTCTTGTTCCAGAGGGGAGTGTCAGGGAAGTTGTGCTTGTAGACTTGATTTGCTGTGGTGTTTATGTCAATGGCAGCCACTACTTGGACAGGTATGCCACTCTCTGCAAGACACAGATGAAGATCTTTGAAACTTAACTGAGGTAATGATCCATTATATTACCCATTTCATTTTTATTTTCAGAACCACAAATTATTTAGTGAGCTAATATTTAAAAAGCAAAGGCAACGGCCAGCAGCCTTCCAGTCAGCAGCTTCAACAAGCCAGTTGAGTGTGGGTATATTCACCCTGTGTGTAGGGCATGCTTGAGTAGTGAAAGAAAGTTATCGTCAACTGAGCTCCCAGACCACTTCAGTAAAAAAAAAACTTCTGAAGAAAAATGCCGCTCCCCACTGCTCCCCTTGGGATGTGGGTGCCTGTGAGTCCTGGGGTGCTTGGCCTGATGTCTTGGCGTGGCGTTAGGCCTGCTCCCTTGGCTTGGGCCTCCTTGGCCTGGGGGGGGGGCTCTGCTGGGTGCCCGGGGGCACCTGGGCACTTGGGGTCTCGTGGCCGCACTCTCGGCTTGTGCTGGGCTGCTCATTGCCACTGACTCCCTGAGCTCTCGCCCATTGACCGTCGGGTGTTCGCCTGATGTCTCCCTCCTTCCTCCTCTGGGGGGTGTGCTCGATTGTCATCGGGGTGTGTGGCGCATATATATATATATATATATATATTCAAAAATTAACAAGAATAGCCTATTAAAAAAAGAGCTCTTCTTGTTAAAGTAAAGATGTTTGTATAACAGTGCATTCAGATCACCATTCGTATTGCAAAAATGCCAGACATGACAGGCAAAAATAAATAAATAAATATTTAAAAAAAAATTCTGTTGGCTTGGCCCGTTTGCCATGATGGAGCCGATTTTCCTTTCAGATACAGAGCTATCCAGTTTGTGCCTGGCAATGACAGTCTATGTAACAACAAACATTTAATCTTAAAGGGAATAGTAGAGATTTCTTAGCATATTTTTTGCTTTTGGATTCACATTCGCTTTTATTCACATTCACATGAATGGCTCTGTCTCAACTGCAGGTTTGGGGACGAGTCAGCCGTCTTGCAGCATGCTCCTGCTGCTCTGCAGACTCTGTGAGCTCACAGTATCAGTTCATGAGCTTCTCCACCTGCAGCAGATCTCAGAGAGCAGAGCCAGAGCTAAGGCTCAAATCTGCGGTCCAAGACAGTGGAGCTAGTGTGTGTCCAATGAATCAGAAAGTCACGGGAGAGGCTACTGGACGACATGAAGGACTCACTCTGGCTACCTGGTTAATAACTTAAACTCAAAGTCAGATACTTAGAAATAAACTTTGAAAGAGTAAGTTTTTAAATCAAAATATTGCGCTCCATGTTGGCACATGTTGACATGTCCTTGTCTTTCACTGAGACAAAGAAGGGCAAAGATGAACGTTTCCAAGTTGACTTGTACACGTGTGGTGGTATGCTGCTTCACTCTGCGCATGCTTTAAAACGTGTCATGAAGGCACGACGCCCCGTTTGGTAAACACAGTTTCCCCTTCACATGTGGATCTGTGATCTTTTTCTGCTGACAGACACACCACAGCCGGCACAAGTCCTCGGCAGCTACACTGGCCTCACTTTACACACAGTGGAGACGCTGGCAGGAGAAGCCAGCAGGATTCCCGGAGAACAGAAGCAGATACTAGCACCCAGCGGAGATACGCTTACCCTTCAAGGCATAATGCATCCCTCCGATGCCACTATAAAGCTCCAGCACCCGCAGACTGTCCATGACCAAACACACTGCTGCTGCCGTCTGGACCTCTTCTTTGTATTTGATTATGCTGGCGTACAACAAAAACAAACGGCACATTAGCGCCACCACCTGGTGTGGAGTTACCTCAGTTTCAATGTCAAGAACAAACAAAAACAAGCAAACAAACAGCAAACAATTTCAGGGGGGAAGCTATTTGAGTTTTATTATGCTCTTGATTTTAGTCAGCAGGTTTTTAGTTGATGGACATGCTTTTTTCTTTCTTTTCTTTTGTCAATCCCCTTTTAGACAAGCAGGTGCTGGTATCCATGAGACTATAACCATAAGCCCCATCATGTTCATTTGTAGCAATGTTTACTGTATTTCTATCAAAATGTCTGGTCTGCTGTCTCTGAATGGGGTCGTTCCATATCAGTTTATCAAATTAAAACAAATAGACAAAAAAAAAAAGAGAGCACACAACAGCACAAAGCTTCCAATCTGCTGGTCACAGATTTGTCAGGGAAAAAAAATCCAGGGGGAAAAATAAAAAGCTTGCTTTAAAAGATGAAGGTAGGGGTATTTTTTCAGTCATTTTAAAAACTATTCAGTTTTCTAAAACATTACTTGCCTTCAGATTTTGTGGTGTAAACATCTGGCGCTGTTTCCATTTATATATAAGGAATTCTCAGGAGTTAAACTCAATTTAACACAGAATGACTGATACTTGAAATGCCTCAAACATCTGGATTCCAGCAGCTGTGACAGCAGACTCTGAGGCCTGTAGAAAACACTTTTGCAAGTAGGGGACTGATATTTTATTTAGCCTAAAGTGTATTTCTCATATGCAAGGTATATAATATTCTTTCAAATAAATAAATCACAATCGTTTTTTTTAGAAAGAACACATTTCTGTTAATATTATACACAAAACTTGTGATAGTACTCTGTTATTTTTCCCATATGAATTCACAACAGATAGCATGACAATAGTTTTTTAACCACAGGCAGAAACAGTGGAGGGCAGATCCTCTGACCATCTTAAAAACTGGTTATTAGAGTCCTCTGTCCATGTGTGCACATTCCAGGTTAAAAAAAAAAACATGTCCGCAAAGCACACACCTTCTTCTGATCATGAAGTTTTGGTTCTGACAGTTTTGGTCCTCCATAGAATATTGCTTTAAAAAAGAAAAAGAAAACTTTAGTAGCGCTCTTTGTGTTTCATGTTAGCAGCGGAGGTGTGGCTGAACACGTCAGCGAACAGGAAGTGTCCGAGTATGGAGCGGCTGTGCTCACATAAACTTCCGGTAGGGTGTGCGCTTGAAGTCAAGTCTCTATCACGGATTAAAAAGCTCACAGACCTTTCGTTTCTTTTTCCTTTCTACACGGTAAGCCCTTCTAGTCGCTGCTCTACAGGACTGGCTGCACTTTTTCGCTAAATAAGAGAATTGTGACGAGGCGCAGTTGTCGCTTTAGTGTCGCAATGGAGCTGGAAATGGCGACTTTTCTAAACACTTTTGTCTCTTTTGGATTTTCAGAAAAAAAATGTCCAAGTCTTTGAAGAAGATAGTGGAAGAGAGTCGGGATAAGAACCTTCCAGAGATAGAGATGTGCGATAGGGGTATTTCCAACATGCTGGACATCCCAGGACTATGTAAGAGAGAGACCGTCTTCCATTTCACCTCGAAACTCTTAAGCCTGCTATCCCGAGGAACATTTTGTCTTTAGATTTACGCAAAGCACCGCAGAATAACACACAAGTTTAAAAAACGCCTCTAAGACTCGCTGGTGGCCTGCTCCTGAGTAATACGCGCTGTTAAACAAATCAACCCGATGACCTTCTGTACTAGTCATTTCCATCTTTGGTATTCAAATAGCTTCACGTTTAAACTTACCACACTTTACAGCTGTGCACTTACTAAAACATGTGAAAAGTTTTGCTGGGGGCCAAACACAGTTTAAATATTATAAAGTTCCTTCTAGAACTCATGACAGGATTGAGAAGGAAAAAAGAATGTATGCATGTGAGGAAGACTGAACAGTCTCCATGGCATCAACAGAAAATAACAAGGAAATGAAACGTGAACTCCCTACATAGCATTTTGTATTAAACTGCCTGACAAACTTAATTGCTCATTAGCTGAATATGTTGGAACATCATTACAGCTTTAAGACATGGTTGTACATTTATTATTTATGTATTACTATATTATTATATACTATTTTATATTAGTTCTTGTGTTGTATCAACATATACTAACACACACACACACACACACACTCTTATTACCACTGGTATTAAACTGTTACTGCTTTGTTGACTTGATATTACATGTTGTTTCAGTCACTCTGTCTAACATCACTCAGCTGGTCCTCAGCCACAACAAGCTCACAGGTAAGTTGTCACCCTGTGTTCTTTCAGATAGCAAACACCTCTGTGAATCCTGGCATCATTTTACACTTTCTCCTGGTACACAGCAATGCCCGGCCCCATGTGGCAAGAGTATGCAGGCAGGAATTGATTGACTGGTCCCCACATTTGACAGACCTAAATCCAATTCAACATCTGCCAGGTTGCACTACAGACTGTCCAGGAGCTTAGTGATACCCTGGTCCAAGTCTGGCAGGAGATAACCCAGGACACCATCCATCATCTCATTAGGAGAATGATGCAATGGTACAATGAAATTTTGCCAAACTGGACTAGCCTCACCTAATTTTTTCTTTTACTTTGATTTTCAGGGTGTGTTCAAACTTAGCACTTTGTAGATTGATAATTTTTATTTCTTTTGGTATCCTAACACATTACCCAGTCGATATCAGTATCCATCGATTTTCCCCCCATTGAGATCTGATGTATATTCAAACTATTCCTCTATGTTTTTGGAGCAGTGGAGTTTATAAATATAGTTGTGGTCAAAGGTTTTATATACATGAATGTCAAGCTGACTTTAGGCTTTTAATGATTCCTTTGAACTGTGGAATGATTGTACAGCATACAATTTCACTTTAAAAAAATAAGAATTGGGTGCACAAGTTTGAACTTATTTTGGATGTTTGTCTTTAGTTTATCCACTTGTTTCTAAATTCCCTCTTATCTGTTCTAAAAGTTACAACAATCTCCCTCTATTAATTTGTTGACATTTGTGAGACCTTCTATTGATGCTATGATTGTTATTCCTTCTATTGGGAGGACAGTTTTTATTCTCTTAATCCAATGTGTAGTTCGGGGATCCTCAAATCCAGGCCTCAGGGGTGCGGTGTCCTGCAGGTTTTAGATGTGTCTCTGCTTCAACACACAGTCAAATATAGACGTCATTAGTAGGACTCTGGAGAACCTGACTGCATAGTGAGGAGGTAATTCAGCCATTTGATTCAGGTGTGTTGGATGAGGGACACATCTAAAACCTGCAGGAGACCGGACCTCAAGGCCTGGATTTGAGGATCCCTGGTGAAGTTATATTTCTAGCACTATGGACTTCAGATAATGTCATTAGTTATGGCAGTTAGGCTTTCAGAGGGGGTTTCAATTACAATGTAGCTATGGTGTAAATTTCCCGTCGAAGCCTAAATCCTCAGTAAAAAGAATTTGTGTGACAAAGCTCGTTCGATTTATCACTACTCAGAACAATGAGAAATCCTAGGAACTTGGTCAAACTCTAAGGAGGACTGTGGATTTACATAAGTTGGGAAGGTCTCTTGGAGACATTTCCGACCAAATGCAGATTCCAAGAACATCAGTTCAGTTATTTGGATGTAAAGTCTGGAAAAAGACCCAAACTGTCATCCTCAGATGAGAGGAAATTGGTTAGAATGTTCAGGAGAAAACCAGGAACCACCAAGGCTCAAGCCAGCCATTACCTGGAAATTGCTGGTACACCACTGTCACTATCCACACAGTGCCATGGACTGAAAGGGTGCTGACAATGAAAGAAGCTCCTGCTTCAAAATCAGCACTTTCAAGCTCAGCTGAAAAATTTCAGCTGCCCACATGAACAAGCCAAATGCCTTCTGGAGAAGTTTTATGATCAGACAAGGCAGAGATTGATCTATTTGGCCACAATGACAAGAGGTATGTTTGGAGGAGGAAAGGGAAGAACACTATACCACCTGTCAAACGTGGTGGTGGCATCATGCACTGGGGCTGTTTTGGTCCATTGCAGCCGGTGTGTATAATTTTCATCATGACCTTGTGTAGATTGAGAGAAAATCCAAAATAAATATATACTTGGCCACCCAATTCTTGCTTTTTTAAGTCATCTAAGGTGTATGCTGTACAATCATTCCAGCCTTGAAAAAGAACAGTTCAAATAAATAATTTAAAGCCCCAAATTACCGTCACATTCATTCCCATGACAAGTGTGTGTAAACTTTTGACCACAACTGTATGTAATTGGGTGGTGCCCTGAATTTGCTAAACCTCCTGCTCAGACCCTGTACAGTCTTACAATCATTTGGTACTGCTAACAAGGGCGAGGCGAGACAGATGTGGAAGCCCAGCTGCTCAGAGACCTTTCTACTTGTCTAAAACTGCTACTACTTGTTAGAGAGCATCACTTGAAAGGTGAAACATGGCGTAGTTTTGAAGCTCACATGTGGTCTTACTGTATATTTGGGAAACAGTAACCTCTGGTTAGATGGTTAGATGTTGTAGCCAAAAAAAAACAGTGGATTGCTTGTATTGGTTCCCACTGATTTATAAGTACCCATCCTTGGTTTACTAGCTCTTCTCTGAAGGAAATTAGAAGAATATTCCCAAACATACAAAAACCTGGTCTTGTGTGTGACGCTTTACACCCCAAAGTGTGTTATAAATAAGACACACGCCTATAGAACACACTGTACATTGTTTCATTAATAATCATGTCTTTTATATGTCCTTGGAACTGGAAGGATAACTTTGTTAACAGCTAATAGCAGTGCAGTCATGTGATTGTATTTCGAACCAGCAGAGGTCACCACAGGCCCATTACACATTTTTACCATCCTGCTTTTAAATTGTTATGAAACTACATTTAGAAATGTGCCTCTTGGTGTTTTGTTATATATTCCACATAAAGGACAACTATTGAAAAATATAAACTACATGTAAAAAATAAATGAAGGGGTAGGAATATTTTGTGACTTTTCTTTGTAGTCACTCTATACATCCAAGCTTGTAGCCAGGTCTAAAGGTAAACAAACCAACAGTGAATGTAAATTATTAGTCTCCACTGAAACTGATACACGATAGGTTTAATATGTAGTGGTAGACATCATTTCTTTCTTTCTTTCTTTCTTTTTTTGGTTCCTAAGTAATAAAGTAGTGTTTTACTTTCAGTTAAAAGGAAAACTTTTTCTATGTTTTTCAATTAGTCAATTATCTTCTTGAGTGCTACATTTCATTTCTGTTTTTTTTTAAACAATTTTTGAGATGTAGCTTTGTACATGCTGATTCAATGACATTTTCTTTTCATTATATATATATATA
>VUQK01013348.1:23507-33836 GCA_015106715.1 Bujurquina vittata | reverse complement strand
GTGGGGGATAAAAAAAAATTAGGTGGGGGGGGGGGGGGAATCAAATGCCATGAATTATACAGTAGCATGTTTCATTCTCATCTCCTAGTACGAGTGAAAGTATTCCCTCTCCCAAGTTGATTAGTTAATATGAAAGAGAATTCATTTGATGAAAGGGACACTGTGGGAGGGAGGAGCAGGTGTTGTTTCAGTAGTTTTTATTAGTTTGGAAATGCTGAAGTAAAAATATTAAACTATTTTTGGATTATTTGAGAAAGAAAAAAAGGACTAATCTACCTTGCCCCCCACCTGGTTATGCAGGGAAGAGGTTTGTGGGTGAACTCTTGTTGGTCAGGCCTTTACTCATGGGCCCAATCCAGGCTGGGCCCACAGGGTCTATGGAGTTTCTGTGGAGCAACAGAGTTCCAGTGCTTTTTTAATACGCCAGCAGTCAAAGTGGACGTCTCTGCATGTCTGATTAGGAGCTGATTTGGAGATACAAGCTAAGAATAGCTGGGCTCACCTTAATGCACAAACCTGACACCAATCTCCTGTAATCTCTCTTTGACTTTATTATAATCTGTTTGCCTTTGGTGGATACTCATGGCCCTTCGGTCATCTACACTTGATGAAGGGATTAATGAGGAACAGCTGTTGCTTGCATTTTACCACCAGTTTGATGGTGAAGAGAGAGCTAAGCATAAATATAAAGTTTTAGATTTCCTGCTCTCTGTGTTCCTACCATCACCTATTTGCCTCAAGATGTGAGATGATACCAAAAAAATAATACTAAACAGTGGTGTCTGGGCTCACTCTAAGAAATTGAACAAGGAGCTCAGTCAGGGTATTATGTCCGCTTGCCAACATGGATCTGCACACTTGCAAACAGCACAGTTGAGTAGTCATTCCAATTATACTTTTTTTTCCAAATCTGCATGAAGTCTGCTTATATTTGGTGTGCTTGTAGTGTTATGTCTCATGGAGGAGTCCACGCAATCGCAAAGAACCCGCAGGCACACTGAAGTCTGGATGGAGGTTTGGATTCATCCTTTGACGAAGAATATGGAACCTGTGCGTGGTCTGCATTTCCCTCGTGGTCTTCTGACATGAAATGATGAGAGAGGAGACAGTACTGGATCTCTGGTACTTTAGTGTCAACCAGCTGTAATACAGAAATATACAAAACCAAGAGCTGTGTGTTGTGGCTCTTCTAAGCCTGGCTTCCCTCTGGCCATGTTGGAAAGCACTGTGCCTCTCATTTTGTAACTCTAAATATCACAATAATGTAATTCATTAATTACAACTGGACCTTTAAACATGTCAGTTTGGGCTCTTAAGAATTTAAAAGAAGCACAAAAATAACACCATTGAAAATGCAACTTGGAAAAATAATACACAAAATCAAACAATCAGGCAAACATTTTCTCATTTGTAACCGTGATCCCAGATTTCAGCGTTCTAAACTACAACATAAAACACTTTTAAACCTAGCTAATGTTAATTAGTTTGCTAATGCTAATTAGTTTGGCCTGAATTAGACTTCTGCCTCGGGTCTTTGTGGGGGCCCCTAAGTAACCAGAAATCACCTCTGAGGCCTACGTGGTAAGCACAATCCTTGTGGGCTGCATCGACCTGAGCTGTAGTTACAATTCAAACTCAAGAGGTGCACATCAGGTTATGTTACAGACTGGGGTTGAGAGGGGATTTCTGGTTATGTATGAAGGACCAACGCATAACTCTAATTCAGCCATTATTACATCAATAGAGCAATAATTACTTTTGCATATAAACCATAAGAGTGACATTTACATATCATGCATTCAATGTGTCCCAGAGCACCGTTTCCTTCCACTAATGGGTTTGCAGAAATCACAAAAAAACGGACGCAACAAAAACATTATAATCCAGGAGTTTTATTGATCCAATCAGCCACTAACACCACTTCCTACGTTCAACTATACATTCTCAGCACGAACATCATGTTTTTAATGCAAGCCACTAACTATGACAATGGTAGCATAATTTTGCTGGGAACTCTAGTTTTTTTTTCCCATTGGCCTCTCACAGCTCCTGGGATTTTATGTTTAATAGAAAGTCTGAAATTGTCCTTTGAGCTCCCTTTTGCCTCTTCTTCCCCCTCAGTTTCACACTGGTGAGCATTTTGGATTCCATAGCCCCGCAAAATCATCATCATCATCATCACCATCATGAGATTGCACATGCACATTGAGAATGAAAAGCGTACAAAGGGACGCAGTACGAAGGCTGTATGTACACAAAACATGGAGACAACGGAGGATTTCGGGTTTCCAGTCTATCTCCAAAACTCTCCAAAAGTTGCAGATGCCACCGGAGAAAATTGCTAAATTTGTCACTAGTCGCTTTTTGAAAAAACTGTCGCTAGGGGGGTCTGAAAAGTCACTAAATCTAGAGACAGTCGCTAATTTGGCAACACTGGAGGCTGCTGTGAGACTAACTGCCTCTCATTGCTTTGGGGAGGGGCTCAGTAGCAACAATTGCAAAACAATTAGTACTTTCATGTGCAATCTCCAAAAGGCTTCAGTAATACCAGAAAAATTCAGTAGATGAGTTGCTAGTTGCTTCAAAAAAAAAGTTGCTAGATAGGTCTGAAAACTCACGAAATACAGAAACAAATCGCTAAGTTGACAGCGCCTGGCTGGTTTGGGAATGCCAGTGGTAAGGAGCCTGCTGCCAAGCCTGCGCAAAGAGGCTTAGTGATGACCACGTGGCAGTCATTCACCACTACTCGTGGACCCAGGAAAAGTTGGAGAAATTAGGTCTCTCAGTTGACCAGGCAACTCCATGGTATCCCCTCAGAAGGAACCCAGCTACCTTGTGCCTATGTGCTGGTGAATGCCTGAATGCTGCCGGGAAACATCCTGGTATCTCCACAAAAGACCTGGAGGCTGAAGCCAGAAAAAGGAAATTCTGAGCATTTCCCCGCAACCCTGGTGATGGAAATCATAAATGTAGTAATGCAACAAACCAAAGTACAATTAGCACTCTTAGTATCAATAGTCAGGTTAAATGAAACACACTTGAAGAGCCACTACTAACTTCGGCTTACCCTTGCCAATGCCATCTCCACAGCAGTGCTTTTAATCAGAGAAATATGGCTGCAGACAGCACATTGATTAGTGTGATTACATTGTCCTGAGGTTAGACTTGGGTGAGTGTACAGTAAAAAGGAAAATCAGTCCAAACTGAAGAACACTATAAAACGCAAAGCAAGGCGGTAATACTTTATGAATGCAATCAGCTTGTACTTGTAATGCTTTTCACCCGAACACACACATTCACAATGAGGAAATAAAAGAAGATGAAATTGAAAATTGCGCACTTCCATAAAAGAGAACATAAAATGTGTAACACAATAGTGACTGAATATGAACATTGTATTCACTTAACCATGAAAACATTCATATTTTGCATTTAATATGTGTTCAGGATGGAGGTTAGTGAAATCCCGGTTCAGAAGCTGCCTCTGCAGATATTCATCATGTCTATATATATTTTCCTCATTAGGTATCTCTGAGGAATGGCCTTGTTTACACACTTTGCAATTAGGAAAATGCATTTCCTTAATTGATATGTCTGGTAGGAGTCATTGGAATACGGTCTAAAACTCAGCACACACTTCAAGATATGTCTTCCCACTAAAATGTGTAAATAGCACCATACTCCAAACAGGCCATAACATTAAATGACAAAACAAAAACAAAACATTTTCACATTTGTCTATGCCCTTAGAATGACATACAGAAGCATTTTTGATTGAACATTCATATCAGTAGGACAGCATAATTTCCTGTTACAGATTACTTTTGATAAATCTTGTGATTATACAATAGCTGCTATGGTTTGGTGTATGTGTAAAGACTGCCAGGTTAGGTAAGGAGATTAAACTATTAGTTGAGCAGCAACTTCTATTTGCTATGCAAATATGTACTCATTGGGCACTTTATGGGATACATTTTTCTGGTACTGTTTTGCACCCCCTTTTTTCTGGAATTTAAACAATGCTTAATTTGCTAAGGGACCCAAAGTGTGACAAGAACTGCTGCTCAGTGCATATTTTCTCTTTTTCAGGCCATTCTCTGTAAATTCTAGAGATCGGTGTGGGGGTAAATACCAGTAGATCAGCAGTTTCTGAAAATCTCTGAGCAGCCTGTCTGGTGCCAACAACCACGCCATGTTCAAAGTCACTTAAATCACTTTTCATCCTCATTCTGATGCTCAATTTGAACTTCAACAGATCATCTTGACCATTTTTACAAGCCTAAATGCACTGAATTGCTTCCATGTCACTGGCTGATTAACAAACAGTTGAAACGGTGTACCTAACAAAGTGGTTGGTGGCTGCAGAAATAGGTAACAGCGCTTTGTAGTGAATTAAGCTAATTCCCTGTGTGTTCTTTCCCAAGCGCCTCAGTTCTGTGTATTGGTTGCGCATGCATATTAGTACATGTGAGTATCTCCCTTTGAAACTCCTTGCCCTCCCCACAACAGTGACCTCCTACTGCGTGCTGTAAAAGCGAGATATAGCCCCAAAAACCAAATGTTATTTACTGAATGACGTAGACTCTTTTCAGACTGGTGTGAGAGCTTCTGCTGCAGTTCAGCAGATCTTCTCTTTCTTTTTCACCGTGTATGTGTTTATATGTGAGTCCTCTGCTCTGTTGTGTCAAGCAAAGATTGTGTTACTTGAGCTGATGGCAACTTGTTACCTTCCTGTACTGTAAGTGCAATAAAAGAAATGACTCCGAATGTGTGAAAAGATTTTTTTGGTTTGGTTTGGTTCTGTTTTAAATATACCTACCTCAACTTGTGTTTGCTTTTCTTCCCTGAAACGCTAGCCTTAAAGAAAACTATTTTCCATCCGCTAAAAATGAAAAAAGAAAAATGGAGGATTCACGAAATTGGTTACCCGGAAGTCCATGTCCTTGTCTAGAAATTCCACGGCAAATACTGTGACGTAACAGATACAAAAACCAAACAAACTATGACACAAAAAGAATATAAAGATATCGACACAGCACAGGGAGAGAATGCATTTAAATGTCCTGCACTCCTAGACACTCAAAGTACACAAAAAATGTATTTAAGGGCTAAAAAAGTTGATTTTGCATGATATGTCCCCTTTAACTGCAAAATGTGGTCAAAGTGAGTCAGCATGCCTTTCTCTCCCACCTTCTTGCTCTTATATTTAATTTTAAATCTTGTTATGTAGCATTATAGACCTTCTATAAGGAAGAAGGAAGGCTGGTTTGGTGCAAAATGTGTTAGTATTGTACTGTATAATAAAGGCTTCCTATGTTAAAGTCTTGAGCGTCCCCCTTTTTTCTTCATATTTTGCTTTCAAGGAGCAAGAATTCTATTCCGCATGAATGAATGAATGATTCACTGAAGCATAGAAAAGGCATCAACCCAAAAGAAAAAACAGTGTTGTGTCTACAAATAACAGACAACAAAGATTCCTTTTTAAACTGTAATAACAACCTGACACAACAAATATATAATTTGTTCAAATGTTTTTACCTGAATCTAATAAAATGACAACACAGTTTGACAACTTTAAAATAGTATTCTTGCACCATCAATATGATTCCAAAAGACCTATTAGCTGAAAACCTGGCATATCTCAGCATGGTGCGCATTGTGTTCTTAAAAATCTTTAAGGAAACTGGACAAGTGGAGGACAAAAGAATGTGATGTGTCGGGCCTAAAAAGCTATCAACAGGAGATGAACAGTATGTGAACGTCAGGAAAAAACAAGAACAAATCTAACAAAGACCTGAGGATGGATGGATGGATGGATGGATGGATGGATGGATGGATGGATGGATGGATGGATGGATGTTAGAAGTTAGGAAAGTTGGTTGATTAAACCAGATGTGATAATTATTCCCAGTCTTGTCTTCCTAGTTTCTGCTTTCTGATAAACTAAGATGTGAACTTCCCAGACAAATGATAACCTGCTACTGTGACATTTTTTAGCAGTGTCATTATCAAATGCCTTCCCATAAAGCCCCATTTAAAGAAGCAGAGTTAGTCATTTGGTTTAATAAGAACTGAACTGATCAGGTTCGACGTAAAGGGGGAAAAAATGGCATTTGTACCATAGAAATCAGACCATTTGTCTTCGGGTTCATTGTTTATCATTCATCCTAATGCTGAAAGAATTAGACAACACAAAAAAGAGGCTACATCAAATAGAGAGAACCCATCAGTGCCAAATCTTCTGTGCCGGTATTTAATGATTAAATATGAGGTAATTAATGACTGCACAGCAAAATAAAGTTACTGGCTTGGATCAAAATCACCAGGATATATGATGCCCGCTTTTTTACGTGCAGAAATAATCTTCTCAAAACTACTCATCCTGAATTCTGATTTACAGGCTCAGTGGAGTGGAAATGATTCATTAAAAGATATCCCCTTCCTCTGCAAGAGGGATTGAAATAGCAAATGAAGCGAATTACTCCTTTGAATCTGAAGATTACACTTCTAACTTCTAGCTGTACACCTACCATTAAAACTTTATCAACCATTACATTTCTTTTGTATGGCAGAGCCCCAAAAGTACCCATGTGCTTTGTAGCTGCTGTGCAAGAGGAATAAAACAGTCCCAATTTCGAGACCCTTGCCTTGTCCAGTAATGAGTATAATTGGAGGCATGCATTCAAATGGCCCTGGTGGCCCGACCGCCACTGCTAATGTGAATTAATTGTGACTGTAGTGAGCAGTCTCTGGTTAAGATAATGACTTCACCTGAGGGGTCCTGAGTGGCAGCGAGGCAGAGGTAATTGTTCCGAACATCCCAGTGAGGCGCTCTCAGTGTGATCAGTCACCGCTTACCGGGTGCATCCGTGCTGAGAGGGTGGGTGCGCAGAGGGGAGGAGAGCAGGAGATTGACTCCTTATTGCTGTGGTTTGTCATGATAGAGGTACTATAAGGTTTAGCTCAGATTGCTGCCCCAGTGTTATTTGCACCATGTGGAGCTTTCTTTTCTCTTGCTCTCGCTCTCACTTTTTTTTTCTTGACACAACACATGTGATCAACTATAAAGCTGTAAAGGTGCCCCCCAGTTAAAAGAATTAAATACATTCCCGACAATAATTGTTAAACTATTAAAATACTGCAGAAAATATACTGGATGAAGGCGCACATAACTGTGCAATAGACACCTTTGTTGCGCATGCACCATTGCAGTTTTTATTTGATGAAATTAACCAAATGTTAACACTTACGACCCTGTGTCTCAATTAGGGTACTCCAATTAGTGCAATAATAATAAGAAATTTTACAGTAGAAAAACTGCCTTCAGCTGCTCCCTTATTCACAAGGGGTCACCACAACAGGTGTCCTGGGATCAAAGTAAGGAGTGTGTTTCTTCAGTGAGTGTGTAAACCTCTATACTATGGAACCACTAACATTGATCATCATTATAGCAGCCCACATTGTTTTAATGGTTGTTGTTAAAATATAGAGAAACGAGGGGTGGTGTGTGTATGCACGCTTACCCTAACCTCACACTGTGGTTGTACTGTAATGTAAGTGCTGCAGAATATTAAGGAACATTAGGGAATATTTGAGAATACGGACTATCCGGGACTTCTGAAACGTGTCAACCACCTGACTGCACTTAACATTAATTTCAAAAGTGAAACTTGAACACAAATAAAGACCAACAATGCCACGGCACATGTAAGATTATTGCATTAAAAAATTCTGCAGGTGGATGGCTGCTCATCTTGTTGCACAAACCTCTGCTCACAATCACAGGGCTATTGTGCAGTTTAGCGAGCCCACTGGTTAACATATAATACATAAATATATGAACATGCACAAACACTATATGTACCACTGGCAAAAGAGATAAATGTCTGATATTTAGCTCAAACTGTTTGAATAAGAACAACATTTATAATACATACAGTCTATAACCAGTTTTGTTCTCCTGTGTCTCCGATAGCTGCATTGCAAGCAAGACGTGTTGTCGTCAATGAACGAGCACATGAACATGAAAAAGAGGCTTGGCTCCACAGATTTATTGTTTCTGTTAAAATAATTTGTGGGAGAACAAACTATCTCTGCAGAGACCTGCGGTGTAGGTTTTTATGTGCAGGGCTACATGGAGTGAAAGTATCCTGAGAAATGTTCATTATTTACACAAAGGTTTAAAGGCAAAAAGGGAACGATATCTGTTTGGGGGGCTTTCACATGTGAAGGTGGGGCTGCAGAGGGAGCCTGATGGTGAAAGATGCCTGACCGTTGTGGATGTGGGCGCAGACCTGGCAGTTAACCTTTAAATGGCCTAATTAAACCACAAAGCCATTCGGAAATCCATGATTAAATCAGACCTGCTCCATGAGCAGAATGACAGATGTCTTTTTACCAAGTTATCAGCAAATCGACCTCCCGTTTTTTTTTTAAACAGATAGAAGAAAATCAATGCAGACGTTATTTTGCAATATAACTGATGAATTTGTGTTGATTTATTCAAAGAACCTGAATTTAATCGACAGAGACCACAAAGAGACAGTCCCAATCACATAAATGTATGTTTAGTAAAAACAGGCCACGTTGCTTCAAATTTCTCCAGCAGGCAGCTATTGATTTTTACAATTCATTTCTGTTTACTCGAGTGTTGTGACAACATGACAGATGCTGTTACATTAAAAGGTGAAAGCTTGACTATCAGGTTTTAAGCAGTGTATCTAATACACAATACAAGCAACAGATACAATCATGGGCTATTTATTGCTACTTGGGTTGGACCCCCTTTCCCTTCAGATCTGCATTAATTCTTTATCACACAAATTCAACAAAGCGCTGAAAAAAATCCTCAGAGATCCTCAGAGTCCCTACATGATGGCATTACACAGTTGCTGCAGTACAGTGAAGTCAAACCGGTTTGAGATGATTTGATCTTTGTGACATAGCGCGTTATCCTCCTGGAAGCAACCATCTAAAGTTGGGTACACTGTGCTCATAAAGGGATGGACATAGTCAGCAACAATACTCAGGTAGGCTATGGCATTTAAACAATGCTGAGTTGACACAAGGACCCCAAAGTGTGTGAAGAAAATATCCCCCACACTATTTTACCTCCACCAGCAGCTTGAACGATTTACACAAGGCTGGATTGATTTATGCTTTCATGGTTCTTCTGACAAGCTCTGAGCCCACCATCTGGATGCTGCAGTGGAAAGTGTAACCAGGCGGCATTTTCCGTTCTCCAATTTTGGAGAGCCATTACGAATTGTAGCCTCAGTTTCCTGTTCTTAGCTGACAGGAGTGGCACCTGGTGTGGTCTTCTGCTGTTGTTGCCCATCTGCTCCAAGGTTTAATGTATCTGCAGAGATGCTCTTCTGCATACCTTAGTTGTAAAGAGTGGATATTTGAATTACTGTGGCCTTTTTATCAGCATGAAGCAGTGTAACCATTGTCCTCTGATCCCTGACATCAGTAATCCAATTCCTCCCAGGGAACAGACTGTTCTCTGTAAAGTCTAGAGATAGTTGTGTAGGAAAATGTCATATTTGGGCTAACGTAGGGCTCCGGTGTCAGACTCACAACACCAAAGGTGGTTTTAAATTATTTATTCAAAAGCAGCAAGTTCCTAATATTGAGCCAAAGTGAAACGTAAGAGTTTGGGTTAGCAAATCAGCAGTTTCTGAATACTCAGACCAGCCCATGGGATGCATCTGGCACCAACAACCATCCCGTACTCAGAGTCACTTAAATCACCTTTCTTCCTCATTCTGATGCTCAATTTGAAGTTCAGCAGGTTGTCTTGACCAAGTTGCTGCCATATGATATTTGCATTAAAAAGCAGTTGGACAAGTATAACTAAGCTTAAATATCTTTCTTTGTTTTCAGGTTAAACAAATTATGTGTACAAGTGTGCTGTTCTGCAGTTGCTGTTTGTGTGTGTAGTTGGTCATTTGTTATTTTATGACACTGATGTTTGATACTACGGGGCTGTTTGTGGTTCCAAAGCAGAGACAGTGTTCATCATTGTTGTTGTAATCAGCTCAGAAATGTGTTAATGGCTACTGATGCCCTTTATCATTTGCTTTCAGACATTAAAAATGAACTGCGAGCAGTTCAGAAGGCTGAAAGTATTAACACCTCCCCCCCCCCTAAAATGTGAAAGTGTTCTACTTTACTTTCTTTAGAGTCATCGATCAGTTCTCTTTTCTTCCCTAAAACAAACACGGAGGAAAGTGTGATCATGTTAAATAATAACCAATGAATAAGAAAGATGAGTTGTTTAAAAAGTCCTTCTCAGTGCCACAGTTTGTGTATTTTAGCTGTGTGCCA